>VUQI01047312.1:0-23302 GCA_015106735.1 Paratilapia polleni | reverse complement strand
TGTTCTAAAAGCTCCCTGAAAATCCTTCAGTTAATTCAGAATGCTGCAGCGAGAGTACTGACAGGAACTAGAAAGAGAGACCATATTTCTCCCATATTAGCTTCTCTTCATTGGCTACCTGTTAAATGTAGAATTGAATTTAAACTCCTTCTCCTTACATACAATGTCTTGAATAATCAGGCCTCATCATATCTTAAAGATCTCATAGTATCATATTATCCCAACAGAGCAATTTGCTTTCAGACTGCAGGCTTACTTGTGGTTCCTAGAGTCGCTAAAAGTAGAACGGGAAGCAGAGCCTTCAGCTTTCAGGCCCCTCTCCTGTGGAACCAGCTCCCAGTTGGGATTCGGGAGACAGACACCCTCTCTACTTTTAAGATTAGGCTTAAAACTTTCCTTTTTGATAGAGCTTATAGTTAGGGCTGGATCAGGTGACCCTGAATCATCCCTTAGTTATGCTGCTATAGGGTCAGGCTGCTGGGGGCTTCCCATGATGCACTGAGCATTTCTTTCTCACTCAACTCTCTTCACTCTCCATGTGTTAATACACCACTATTTAATGATTAGTAATTACTTAACTCTGCCTCTCTCTCCAACAGTGTGTCTTTTGTCCTTCTCCCTCTGCTCTCCTTTCCCCTCATCCAAAAGGTCGCAGCAGATGGCTGCCCCTCCCTGAGCCTGGTTCTGCCGGAGGTTTCTTCTTTTTAAAAGGGAGTTTTTCCTTTCCACCATTGCCAAGTGCTTGCTCATAGGGGGTCGTCTGATTGTTGGGGTTTCCTTCTAATACTGCAGGGTCTGTAGCCTACAATATAAAGCGCCTTGAGGCGACAGTTGTTGTGAATTGGTGCTATATAAATAAAATAAAATTGAATTGAGGCAACTATTTTCTCAGCTTCTACCCAAGTTTACTTACAAGTATCTGCCAAATCTACAGATATGTGGCACATTAAGCTAGCAGTTAGTCCACACAGAGACAGGATTTGGTTTAGCTTTTTCAAAATGGCTTATATTATCTTGCCAAGCATGCTGTGGTTGCGTAAAACGTACAGTGGTGGATGGGAACAAAGATGCACAAAGATGCTTTGTACATGTTTAAGCTTGTTGAACAGGTGTCTCTCTAAAGAGCCCTTATTTTGGTTTTAGCCACAAAGGCTCTGACTCCACTTAGAACAACAAGTGTGGCTATCTATTTTTCACTTCACCTCAGTTCACTTTTTGCTGCAGCACTGCCTCTTTGCTGTCTGCTGTACATGTGGGTCAGACAGAGAGGAGAGGTTCAAGTCCGAGACACGCTTGTATTTATAGTTAATGGTATATTCATTTAACCAACTAACATGATCAATATTTCATCAAACGGTGGGAGTTAAACCATCACCAATATTCTTTGGTGGGGTGAAACTGGACAAGCAAAACTTCTTCTGACTGATCTCAAAAATAGTTGCAGGTGTAGGATTACTCCACACTGCTTGTATTTTTACAGAGAGACTTCAGACTAACGAGAAGTTAGCAGTTTGAAGATTTGTGTTTCGGTCACAGTAATCTGCAGAGTCTCCTCAAGGCCAGCTCATTTGGATCTGTACAGGTTTCCCATCTGTTCTCATCTTAAGACCAGTCACACAACCCCTCCCACCCAGTGCACCTGGTGTGCATGAATCAAACACTCCTTAGGGAGCCGAGTGAGGTCAGAGCACTGGGGTGATGATGATGACAAAGGTGTGTATGTGTGTGTGTGTGTGTGTGTGAAGTGAGCTCACTGGCCCAGATTTGCCACACTGACAGATAAGTCCAATCTGAATATGGGGGTTGAGGGCATCAGGGCCATTCCTCTGAACAACTGCATCATTGAGACACGCAGATTTGTATGTCTTCCCTTTGTGAGAACCCTCAATGACAGCCTGCCCTTAACTTGGTTCTAAGCTGAACCCTAAAACAGTCTTCTTAAAGTTGTGCAGAGTGACCAAAACACCCACAGGACCCAAAAATGTCCTCATTGAATGTCTAAAGAAACAGGAAGACATGCGTCAAAGTCCAGAAAAACTCTTCAATCCCGTCTCTGCTTAGATGAATTATAACTAACGTTTAACTACCTAATATATTAAAGTTTAAAGAAACGAGAAAAAGTCACAGAGATTGTTTAATCATCTTTGTGACTGACAGGCATTTGGACGTCAGTGTCTGTGTGTGTGTGTGTGTTGCAGTTATTTCAGGCTGGTCTACTTTTAGCGTCCAGCTGGGATCAGGCTGTCAGAGCAGGTCCCAGTAGGCCAGGCCGCCTAATTACAGCCTTGCATCCCACAGCCCTGCCCTCCATATCAAAACATGGAGTTGCCATTGCACTGCTCCACCTATTGCTACTCTCTCCAGGTGACGAAGATGACCTTTGACCTGCTCCCATACACCGCCAGTTTGCTTAACACAACCACAGCGTTCTTTGCAGGCTTATTCAAATTATTAGGACCAGGCTAAAATCAAAGATGTCTGTTTGAAGACAAACTGCTAGCTTACTTTACCACACATTTTCACATTTGCAGATTCTGGTAAGCGGCTTCCTGTGGAGCTTCAGCAGAACAGAATGCTTAGTTAAACCCTCTGATTTCAGATCACAGCTGAACTGCAGCAAACAGCGCTGAAGTGCACAAAGTGTAAAAGTGAAGCTGGACACCAAGTGAAAGGATTGAGTCTTACTGGACAAAACTAAGTTGCATCTGCAGGCACAGGACAATCTGTCAATGCTGTCCGCTTTACACAGCAAACCGGAACAAACTGAACCAATCAGATCACGTCACTGAGCCTGAGAAGAGGCCACGGACACACTGACTGAATCCATGTAAACAAAAACACAGCTAACTGGACTGCCACTTCAAACAAGTAAACGGCATAAATAAGAACCGACAGGTGTGCTCTAACCAGGCTCATATATTAACACTAACAACGTACACTATGAAGTACATTATGAATTTGCATGTACTTAGAACAAAACAACACAGATAAAATGTGTTTGGTATGTTCACTGGGCTGTTTTTTCCCCTTCAGCAGACGAAGCCCTTTCATTTTAACAGCCACAGCAACTAAACTGAAGAAGACTCTGGGATTCTTCAGGGTATTTGTGTCTGTCTCCAACAAATCTGAAGCCGCATAAAGATTAGGCAAATTAGACCAATAATGGATTAAAAAGCCTATGTGTGGATTGAGACAGGATTTTAGAACAACACAGTCACACTGTTGTGTGACTGTACAGCTCAAATGGAGACTTGTCTGTCTGACTTCAACCTAGATCAGAGTTCTGACGTTCACAGATGGAAATCTGTCAGTGAGGGAGCATTTTATCTAGGGATACACTGATCCAATATTTGAATCAGATATTGGTCCAATCCTGACTCAAAAAGCTGGATCTGTGACACTGGCCGACCCGTTTAATTTAATTGTATATATGGCAGCATCAGCAACAGTGCATTGGTTGATAGCAGGAGAGCTAACATCAAAGGGTGGGCAGTTTGGAGGTATTTCACCCCTGTGGTGCCGACAGCTCTTATTTGTGTATTTATAATTTTTTTTTCTTAATCGCAAACTGTTGATAAGCAAGCTGATACAATGCTTTTCCTGTCTGCTTCCATCTCTCTCTCACTACTCTCATTATGTTCACTGTAGCGCATGATGTAGCCTACGCAAGCGGCCGACGCAGCATTTATACTTGTGCGTCGTGTGCCTTCGTTGGTCTGTAATTTCACTGCCAAAGCACTAGTTGGCGGTGGAGCTTCTCTCTTCCCGCTGATTTGAAAAAATGGCAGGAGAAGAACAGCTATGAGGTACTGAATGTGAAATCACAGCGGCTGCAGGTTGTGTTACTGCGACATGTATTTACATTTCTTGGGAGGTGCATTATCAGGTTATAGCACAAGTTATGTCGCATTGTTTCAGACGCGTTTGTGGTTATGACGTACCTACGGCACAGATTTAACACAGAAGCATAAATCCCACTTTAGACTTGTTGGGAAGCTTTTATTGTACCCATGTTAACATTACGTGTTGTAGTCAACTCCATGAATATTAGTTAACCTCACCTGTCTCTTACCAGTTCCACTGTGATGAGGTGCACTCACAGTGAAACAGAGAGCAAGGAAAGAAGAAACAAACGTGACTGTAAATGACAGCAGAGTGCAGTAAAGACTCTCACACTGAGCTGAAATGAGACCGGTGCAAATCAGCCAAATAACACCAATACATCTTTTTTTTAATCTATCTTGGTCCTGTTATTTATTATTTTATGAATATATACCAATTCAGTCAATTGATATTCTTGGATGTATTTATTTGTTAATTTATTTTACAAAGTTAGGAAAACATTGGTTAAGTGGAGCCTGGTGTTACCACAGACATAAAGAAAAATTCCCAGTCTCTTACTCACAGTGAGAAATACAGTTACTAATTTAACACTGGTATGAGATCAGTACTTGGTATTAGTAGATACCCACAGCCAAAGTACTGGTATCGTATCAGAACTGGAAAAAGCTGAATCTGTGCACCCCCCTTTCAACAATCTGAAGATTCAAATGAAAAAAGGTTTAGGTTTTCATTAACTCACCTTTAAAGATTCTGTCGGGCATTATTCTCCATTTTTCACCTAAAGAAAATTTGACTTCCATGTCTGCACTTTTAGAGCTGTCTGACAACACCTGCCTAGAGTGATCCAAGCTCAGACTCGGCACACGCTGCAGTGGTATTGTGTATCACAGCTGATCAGTACTTTGATGTACACATTATGATCAGAGTCATCCTTTCACATCCTTTCAGATGGGAGCACTTAGCCAGCCATAATCTTAATAACTTAGCCCTTCCATTACAGCCTCTTTTCAATATGCTCTGCGAGCTACGTAAAATGACTCACAGAGCGCAGTTAAAAGACCACAAAGTGAAGCGAAAGACTCAAGACGACCATAGAAAGACGTAAAATTTTAGGACCACTTATTTTAAATTATTTTATGTCTCTTTCTCTCAGTTTGGGTGTCTTTTACGTGTCTGTTTCCCAAGGCTGTATTTCTCATAATACTTCCGTACCTGAATAATAAATGAATGAATAAAAACATAGGTTTTTAGTAAGTTTTTGCTAAAATCTCAACTTATGAGTTACTTCAAAACGACCATCTCTAATCATACAAACTTCACATGAACAGGGAGGACCTCTGTGAATGAAATTTCAGACATCTGGGCTGAACTCAGGCCTTTTCAAGACTAAGACTTTAAGTTTGAGAGTGTTTTACTTGAAAATAGCTGCCTGCTGTGTCTGATAACCATGCTCCCAGAGAGTCAATCAGACCTCTACAGTGAGTGGGTCTAATTGCTGTGTAATGATGTGGGGGGCATTCTGCTGGTATATTTTGGCTCCATTTGTCTCGTTAGACAGAAGGCTCACCCCAAAACACAAAGTTCTTTTGAGTGATCGCCTTTATCCTAAGATGAAACATTTCTATCCAGGATGTGAACACCTCCATCCACAGGGCACGAGGACTCGCTGAATGGATGGATTAGGAGTAAAATAATGTAAATCATATACTTCAGCCCTCTCCACCACCATCAAAACGCCAAATGAGTGATATCTTTGAAAATCAATGCCAAGGACGACTGAATGTGTTCTGGTGGTGTTCACAAGCTGGCCCAGCACCTTACTGAGACACTTTATATTGTTTGTTCCTTTAAATTTGTCACCAGTCTGTACCCTGTCTTTCTTTTCACTGTGATTTCATAGACCGTGGGTTACATAAACTCTCTAAAAGTTCACATTAATTCAATGACAGTTTGCTGTGATGTATTAATGAAGTAGTGACCTGTGACTGTTTACCGGCCACTCCTCCCACACTCCGTGTTCACACCTTCACATTTGTTCTGCTAAAGCTTCAGCAGCCGCTCTTACGATCAACTCTTATCAGGAACTCTGACAAAGTCATGCTGAAGGCATCCAGCATCGCAGCGCAACAAGTCAGAGCAGAGCCAAGTCATAGTGTGAGTGCTGAGCCTGTCATTACGCACACACACAGAGCCTCCACTCCAACCGCTATCCGCAGCTTGTGTTAGGACAACATGAACTGTCCCACAATTCACCCAATTTGCTCCACATAGAAGTCTGAGTAAACACATCTACTGCCTGAAAAACACTTTGATGAAGATCTGAGAAGAAAACAAAGGCTTTCACTGACACTGCAATACATAGATTGGTTTACACCTGATTTCAAAATCAAAAATCATCTCCCACCAACATCATGTAAAATGTTGCAACACAAGGACTTAACAGGTTGTACATGTTTTTGTTTTTTCATTCACAGTAAACCACCTTATCTTCATCAAGGCTTCACCTTGGACAAAAATTGACATTTTTATTATTAAAGACATTTAATAGACAAACCAATTACCAGATCTAATAGGAAAATAACAGGAATATAAGTGGGTAACAAAAATAATTGTTTGATGCGACCCAGGCTTCTTTTGATTGTTCAACTTCTTCCTGTGGCATCTGCTTTGGGCCAATTTACTCTGATTCCAAACCCTATTAACATGTCAGAAACTGCTTACTGGGGTGACCTCATAGATGAGTGATTGGGGCACAAATACCATCAGTGGAGAGTCCCAGGTTTGATTCCCAGTCTTTCCTCTCTTTCCACCTCATTTCCAGTCTGTCTTTGTTGTACTTATCTAGAAAACTGCTAAAAACTCTAGATGTACTCATTTTAAGTCAGTACTGGCGTGAGCAATGACCTTTAGAGTACAATAATACACATATCCAACAGTTTGATTTGAACCTCAGTTTCTGGGTTGAGTACCAAAAGTGTAAACCTACATTCCTGTCACAGTTAATTGACAGTGACCAGTTCTCTTTCTGTTCCAGGAGGCGAGAACTACAACAGACTTATGACAGGAAGTGTTTGGATCACAGGAAGTTCTAAATCCAAGCCTCATTCCCAACAGTTCAGGTTGAATATGCGTACCATTACACTTCCACTGATCCTGTAAGTTGCCACTTTTACCCTTGATGTAAGCAATCAACAATACTTTCAATTTTCTTTGTCAATGTCATTATAATATTTAGCTTTTGCACACCGAGTTGTGTTCACTGCACTCTGAAGTTCACATACTTTTGAGTGTGGGAAAAAGAGAGCATTCCAGATAAACCTGCTGATTATTGTAACTCACAACTCACAATCTTGGGGGTGGGAGAGACGGACTCAAGTTCCAAGCAGTCATCATTGAAAACAAGGATTTTCAATGATGACTAATCTGCTGACTGCTTTTAACTGGTCCCAAAGTACAAGAAGTTTTCAAAGTTTTCAAATCCAAAGGTGTTCACTTTACTATAATATTATTCATTTTATTTAGACATAACCATTAAGTTAGCTAAGGTACCTTATTAGAATAACAACGGGTTTAACGACGCAGTCGCAACAGGGATTTGAAATGATGGGCAAAGGATGGGCATTAAATTCTCACAGTGACATGACCCCAAAAAATGTAAGAACCATCCAAACAGAATACAAAAGCAATTTAATATGTTTCAAAAAAAAAAAAGTAAATGCAGATTTATGTTTTGGCATTTTTCCTGAAAAGGTTAGGCTTATATCAAAATATCTGCTGATTCATTTCCAACAACCTGACTGATTATTTGTTGCAGCTTGATTATGAGAGGTCTCCCTCGTGGTTTATTAAGTAATCTATATTTATAAATATTTTTTAAAAAGTTCTGTACAGTGTATGATCTTTATTTTCAATTACCGCATTATTTGAACTGATCTATATTTATCAGATTAAACATACAAATAAAGAAAGAAATATGATACTTTGCTATAGATAAAACTGCCCAACAGTATACACTACAAAGCCTGACACATTTCACCTCCACTTCCAGCATTTCTCACCGCTTTTTCCTCACTCTGAATTTCTTTTTAAAAGAAATAAATAAATAATAATTTTTAAAAATCTGCAGATCAATCTATGACAGTAGTTATTATTTACAGCTTTATGTACAACAATTTATATAAATAACTACATTATTACATACATTGTGTACTTATGTAATAACTGTGTTAATTAAATTTTTATATACGCTTATACAAATTTTTATATTTATAATATCACTTACATATTTCCCCTTAGAGTATATTTTGCTGTTTTTATAGTTTAATGAATGTAACAAAAACAGCTTTCACAGAGTGAAATATAGCAGCAGCAAAGGTTATGTAAATACAATTACTGTTTCTGTTCCAGTAATCACATAGAATGATTCTGCCACAGGCCGATTCCCCGGTTTCATACCGAACACACTCTAAACAGTGGTCTTCAGTAGTTAGTTAGTTAGACCAAGAGTATGTAAGGGTGAACGGATGGTACATGCATGTGTCAAAATGAATAAAAGCACTGATAATAATTCATTTATTTATCAAAGAATTAACCCTGCTTATTACAAAACAAGCTCCAATAATTCAGGGTATTTTTTATTACAGGGAGAGAGATGGCACTCTAAAAACAGGTGTGGATTTAAATAAATCTATTTGGTGTAAAAATGTTTTGTTTCTCAAACGTATTTTTGCTTTTTCGGGTTTAATACCATCAATGATCATTTTAGTATAGGCCATAACAAACAAGTGATTATCTTTCATCATCCTCAGTGCATCTGCAGTCCTTTTACCAAACTGAAATTACTTCCACCACCTCAGATTATTAAAATGTAGAAACTCATTTTACCTTGCCTGCTAATCTGCAACTTAAAATCAAACACTGACCCTGTGTGTAGTGCCATCAGTGAGAATCAATCTTCTAACATTTATTTTGTTGAATTTCACACTTGAAAATCATAATTTTGACTTTGCAAGTTTGTACTTATCTGACAGCTTTGACTTTTTATCTGATGTTTTACCTCCTAACTTTTAACTGTAGTCAGATTTTCCGCTTTATCTCACATTATTCTGATGTTAAACCTACAAGGTTTGTCTTTAATGTACAGACTTAAACATTTTTTTATTTTGTATCTCATGTTCATAACTTTTTAACTTCACTGAATTTTTTTCTGACAATACTAAGTTAACCTCCTGACTTTATTTCATCATTTTAACTGAAAAGAATGTCTTTAAACCGTTACGCAGTTTTCCTCTCGTGAAATTTCTTGTACCAACAGTAATGGACTTCCCAATCTGAGGTGAAGCACAGCAGAAGTAAAACAGTCGCTCGGGCCCAGCTGTTGACTTAAATGCAACATTAGCGAGTAACACAGCTAATTTAGCTATCGTGACAAACCAAACTGACTGGGATTAGATATCTGACAGTCAGTTGGATTCACTTCTCCATTGCTGCCTATCGTCTGACCTCAGTTCCACAGTGGGAAAGTTTTAGCTTCATATGATCAAATCAGCTAACATGGGAAAGTGGTAACAACAGCGCTACACGGCTACAGCTAGCTGCTAAATTACAGTCTTGACACCAACATGAAGCTAACCACTAGCTCCAGTCGAGCTAACGATAACCCAGAGCTGACCCTTTAGCTTAGCCATTTAGTCAGCCGGGTTACAAACATCCAGTTCAGCCGCTTTCGCCACAATGTAACCCAAGGCTATTCTGAACTAAAATGTGAAATGCCAAATTAAATGTTGCAACCCTACAACTGCCTCTCCGAAACCACTGTACTACACACTGTCCATGTTGTTGTTGTTCGGGTAAGCCTGGTTGGAATTCAGTGCTAAATTGGTTGGGCTAACCTGAAGCTCGGCCCTCTCCACTTCCCAGTGCGCCCTCTCCATCTCGAACCGGGCCCACTCGTGCTGGATGTAGTGCAGGATGCCGGGGATTGTGTACTGCTGCTGCGGCCGAGGCAGCTCATCGGGTTGGTGCGGTACCATGACTGTTCCGCTACCACCGCCTCCAATCGGCGGATTAGCGCTACTGTTGTTCCCCTGCTGCTGCTGCGGTGGCGGAGGCTGTCGTGGGGCACTCGTTCCGACCCCTCCTCCGCCGGGGTGCTCGTCCATGTTTTTTTTTTTTTTAGAAAAGTAGAAGGAAAGTCTCCTCAGACAGCAATGGTCCGCTGAGGGATTCCCGCCCCCTAAAGCCCGTGTCTCCGCTCCGTGCCTGTCTCGCTGGCTCCGCCGTGGTGTGGGAAGCTGGCTTTCCCCGGAGCGATGCGGTGAGTGCGGCTGATTGGGGACGCGGTGTTTGTGTGTAGAGCTAACCGGCCGCCATTACTGCTCTCTCCCCCCACCTCTCTCTCTGTTTCTCTGGATCCGCTGGTCAAGGTGGGAGAACCCAGCCGCAATGCCTGACGGGACACATCCATCCTTCTTTTTCCTTCCTGTTATCCAAATATATCACGGAACGTTCATAGCTCAGTGAAGATGTAGTAAATTACAACTCCTTCCCATCCTGTTTATTATGAAAGAAAATTTCAGACAGCAGCTGAAAAATAATGGAGAAATTAGACATAAAGATGCATAGGTTAAGGCAAACCTATGAGACATAAAGTTGAAATTATGAAACAAACGTTCTAAGATACATAAATATCAAACTTTGGACCTAATAAGTAATTATTATGAGATAATAACTTAGTAGGTCAAAATAATGAGTTAAGAACTCAAAAATCTGAGGTAAATGTCAAAATTCTGAAATAATTTTTCCAAATTACACTACAGAAAGTAAATACTATGACAGTAAAATAGTCAAATATGAAAAACAATGTAAAAATGAGGTAAGGATGTCAAAATTTTGCCTTGCAAAAATAATATTATTATATAAAGGTCAATTTTATAAGATAAAAACTCAAATTTAATGAGGTCACAGAGTGATATTAGAAAATTCAAATTTCTGAAGACTTTACTATAGAACTTACTTACAGGAGATAAAAGTTACTACTAAAGGAAGGATTCTCTGTGTGTGTCTGTTCCCGTTGTATTGGACTCTACTAGAGAAGCTTTGCATTTGCCATAGTTCAAAATAATCCTTATGCATCTCGGTGTAGCACTTCAGTTCATCCTCTGTGGGAAACAAGCTTTTTTTTTTTAAGCTCCTCTGTTCTGGCCGAGCACGGAGGCCACCTTCCCGTTGAGCCAGGTTTCTTCTGATTGGCTGCTCCTCACAAACGGAAAATTTAACAGCAGTTTGGGGGCCGAGTGGATGCCCACGCCAGCAGGGATTGCGCTTGTTATCATAACAAAGTAAACAATACCTGCCGTGGATGACCTCACTAAATTCTACTTTTGACCATGCCCCAAAAAATACTCTGTAGGTGCACACTATAGTGGAGCATACATTTCACGGAAATAAAATGTATGCAATTTTTACTGTCATCCGGGAACGCAACTGTGAGCGCCTATCTGCGCATGCGTTAGAAATGCTAACAACTCTGTAGCTGTATATTGTCAAAAATACCTGAAGCTCCTCATTCCTTAGTATTTATTTAACTTTCCTTTGGCAGTAATCTGATTTTGGGACTGTGAACCACTAGCAGTGTGTTTAAAATAACATTGGACTCGGATTAAAACTCGTTAACAGAAGTTGTTTTTAGCCCGTTTGATGGGGCTCAGATAGCTACAGACAAGCTAACAGCTGCCGGTAAGTGAAACAAACGTTCAGGTTAATGACTGATGTGTTACACCGTTTCCCGACCATATTAAAGGGTTACACTGTATTTCAGGGGTGGGTAGAAACAGCTATAAACTTGTTAAAGAGAACCGTGAAACTGGGGCCGTATGATGCCTTCAAGTGCTCCTTGGATACTTCGGTGACCCAGTAATGATACCCACAAACTGAACTTGTGCAATATTACACAACAAGAAGAGAGTTTTCAGGGTTTTCCTTGGTTTAACTGACGTTTTAACAGAACGTCTTACATATCAGATATTCTAATATCTGATCCCGAGGGACAGTGGTCTTGACTGATATAAATGACAATACGGTCCCTCTGCAGCCAGCAGCTCATCGGAGAATGATCAAGTTTGTGCTAATGGTGAATCGACAGGGTCAGACCAGGCTGTCCAGGTATTATCACCCTGTGGAGCTGAGCAGGAGAGCCGCCCTGGAGGCCGATGTAGTCCGCTGCTGCCTGAGCCGCAAGAAAGATCAGGTATCTGTCTGTGAGTTATCAGTCACGTTTAGTTTGGAAAAGAAACAGTAGCATACGCTTTTAACCCTTCTCCTCTCTGTTTTCAGTGTTCCTTTGTGGAGTACAAAGACTTTAAACTGGTTTATCGTCAGTACGCTGCTCTGTATATTGTGGTGGGGATCACAGACAGTGAGGTGAGTCTGGAGATGATTTACAGTATTTTACACCTCTGTGTTTCCGTCCTCTTCATGGTCAACAGGACGTTTTTCTCCTCTTGACTCCTGCAGAACGAACTGTCCATCTACGAGCTGGTCCATAACTTTGTGGAAATCTTGGATAAATACTTCAGCCGGGTGGTGAGTTCGGTTTGAGCAGGGTTCTTGCTGAGATAAAAACCCTTGGATCCAGGATTCAGGGTGTCAGCGATTAGAGCTTCAAAAGAATGTGTTTAGTATGTTTTCCAGCGTGATCCTCACACTCAGGTTTCCTAGCATTGTATAGTTTGTCACGGCTGTAACAAATGAAAACACACTGCTGAAATGCATGAACCGTAGAAAGCTGCGACTTTTGTCGATTCAAAGAACTGTGCTAGTGTTTCAGTCTAATGTGTGTTTGTCTCTCTACAGAGTGAGCTGGACGTATCCTTTAACCCAACCAAACAGTGCTCTTTTAGCATGAGGCTAATACATGCAGTGCATAACCTCAAACCTAAATCCTTTTTAACTGATTATCAAATCATTTAAAGCCCTTCTGCACCAGATGTTTCAGCCAAAAGTCTCCTGATCTGACTTACATTTACACTTTATACTCAGCTGCAGGACAGTGCCCCTTGAAGACAACACAGAATGACTAAAAAGAGACAAAAGAACCTCCTGGAGGCACATAACAGATTTGGAGTTGACATCAAATCTCTATGTAAAAGCTACATGGCACCAGTTTTTCAGCAGAAATCTTTGTATGTTTCTTTGACCCTTCAACGTTATCAGATAATGTTCAACCTGGATCGAGTTCACGTCATCCTGGACGAGATGATCCAGAACGGACACATTGTGGAAACAAACAAGAGCCGCATCCTCGCTCCCCTCACCGCCATTGACAAGATGGCTGACAGCTGACACAGACAAGAACGGAAGTCACCGACCGTTCTTCACACTCGCGGACCGGCCTGGACTTGACAAACTGAATCATGATTCCCCGCAGCTTACAGTCGGAGTTTAGAATTTGTTTAAAGGTGCTGATGTTCAAACTCAGCTCCAACGTGAACTCTGGCTAGTACATTAATACACATCTGTACAGTGTGTATCCAGATGTTTAAGCTGCACCGCTGAGAGCAGGAAGCCTTCCTCTGAAGTTGGCCAATTTAAAATCATCCAGGAGGAAAAGTGGCTGAATCACATTTTTTCGAATTGATTGTCTTGCCAGCATCCAGATGTGTTTTAGGGCACTGAGAGACAGAAATGATTATTTTGACTGAGTTGGCCACACATGTAAAATTTGTGGTAAAATAAAATAAAATATGAGGATGGATTTTTTTGTGATTTATAATTTATATTGAAAAGGCTGAAATTTCTTTACAGTAGATGAAAAAAAAAAAAAAAACTGAAACACTAATAAAAAGAACATTGCTGTCTCCTTTTTAAAATGTACAAAACATATCAAGCCTCAGGATGTCTTTATATGTAATAAAATCAGAAGAAAAATTAAATACTAAAATTTAATAAAACTGTATATTAAAAACCAGATTGGTAGAATATAAAGTTTAAAAATTTTTGAACATTTTAGGAAAAGAAACACCACAAAATCTCTGCCGGTGACTGAGCTGCTACATCACTAAATATTTCAGACATGATTCTGGTTCATGGTGGCTGAACTGCTGTTTTCAGCTGCAGTGGAGCTTCATCAGTGTTTCAGACAAGTCAGACTCACTCCAGGTTATGAATGAAATGATTATGAAAGGTTCATGTTCTTCCACAGACCACAGGACTCAGTCTTTACTTCATACTTTGCAAACATTTTAATGATTATTTTTTGGAGCATACACATTTGAAAATATCTGTTTACCTCAAACTGCAACTTGAGTTAAATAAATGTTTATAATATACAAAGAAAATACAGGGAGAGCAGAGCTTTCTTTTTTTTGTTTTTCTTTTTTAAATCTTTTTCTCTTTAGATGTGCCTTGCACACAACCAGTGTTTTTGTCTCTATAGCTTCATCGTAAAATAAACACCAAAGGTTCTGTGACCTTTGACCTTTACAGCTGGTCAGAAACAACCAGAGAACTGTCGCACGCACACAAAAACAAAAAGCAATAAATGGGGAAAAAAGGAAAGAAAAAAAAAAAAAATCATGAATGTTTCAGGGAAGAGGAAGTGAAAACAGAAGCTACGAGTCAAACCAGGCACTAAACTGAGAACAGACGGGAGGAGGAGGTCAACGCACACACGCACACAGCAGCCTGCAGCATCAGAGCTGGGAACAAGCCAGCAGCAGCAGCAGCTCAGGAGGGTGAGGAAGATGATGCTACTGCTGATGAAGGAGGAGGCCAGAGAGGTGTGAAAGGTGTGACGAGCTTCTCTTTCATTTTATTTCTGCAACATAAACCCTCCTCCTCCTCCTGCAGCAGGAGGTCCGGCCGTCAGTCAGCTGGTTTGGATTGGCTGGCTGATCCGTCAGTCATGAGGCGAGACGGACAGATGACTTGAGAAGCATGCTCAGTGTGGCGGCAGCGGTCAATTGAGGTGGAAGCCTTTCTCCATGGTAGCGGCTAACAGGCGCTCCCTCATGATGTCCTCAGACGAGTACTCGGGCAGCTTCAGGTAGTGAACACACGTGTTGACAGATGGGTAGCTGGAGTCTGTGGCATCCACCTGAGGAAGCAGCAGTCAGCTCACACAGTCCAAACTACTTACATTGATAGGCTCATGAGAGCAAATCACAGAGCCAGTTTACCTTCCTGACGATGGTGAGGCGGGGGTGCAGGTTGGCGAGGCCACCGGGGGGCAGGGTGGAGCAGCCGGTGGTGAACTGCAAGAAGGCTTTCCTCTCATCAGATGACATCCCACATAAGACTCGCACAAACCGCAGGAAGCCAGGACTGAGGGGGAAGAGGAGGAGAGGTTTAAGCCATGATGCCATGACTCAGTGTTTACTTTAGTGTTTATGTGGCATGTCATACCTGTCTCTGGTGTAACCTAGCTTTGGCTCAGTGTAGTTGATGATGTCATCAGCAGTCCAGGAAGGAGACTGATTGCCACACAGGATCATCTGCACCTCCTTATGGCTAAAGGAGCTCAGCTTCTCCATGGGAAACACTCGATTAAAACCCTCTGAGGAGGAGAGAACAAGTTTCTGATATCAGATACACAAGGATTCACCTGTTTTTAGAAGTAATCACAAGTTTAGCAATCTGGCAGGACAAAGAACCAGAAAAGTTCTGCCCACAATGGAATCAATTCTGTTGCAAAAATAAGCCGGAAGAATGCAACAAGGGTCTAAAATGAGAATCCATCTTTGAAAAAAAGAACTCTTAAAAAATAAAACAGGAATAAAGTTGCTTGAAAGAATGAGAACCTTTGTGTTCTTAGAAGAAAAAGGTACCAATGTTTAAAAAAAATAAAATAAAAAAAAATAACAGTTCTTTTTTTCCTAAACAGGTGTGTGTGTGTGTGTACACAGGCAGCTGTTTTTGTATCAAAATTTCAAGTTGTTGAAAATAGTTGACCTTTATTAGAGGTCAACAGGAGATTGATCCTGGTTATCACTGTTCTTTGTGACTATTTATGACGACCTGTAAAAAGTAAACTATAGAGACAGTCACAATACAGGAACGTGATAGTTTTGTAAAATAACATAAGGTATTTGAGAGATGGACTCTGGGGGAAAAAAATGCAAAGTCACCAATGGGAGAGCAACAGAGAGACAAAGCTGACAACCAACCAACACCTCTGGCGTGCAACCAAAAGCAGAGCAGGTGAGACCCTCAGAGATTTGAAGTCAAAGGCAGGTTCATTTACTGAAACCTTAGCCACGGCTGTCAACAAGGGAAACAATGTGCTCCTGTACACTTCCTTCATCCACTTCATGTAATACTGTGACAGGTAGCAGCACAATATGAGACCAAGGAAACCTTTTTCTTTCATTTTCACTGTTCTAGTCAACACAGCAGGCAAAAAAAAAAAAAAGACAGGCCACCTAACTAACGGTTAAAAAGAGAAACCTACATAACCCACTACTCCGACATTACGCCTGAACAACTGAAAGTGCTGATGTGTGCATTTTCTGTGTGGTCCTGGATCATAGGCTAGCTCACTGCCTTGGCACTCAGTCACCAAAACTTTAGAAAGATTGACCAAAGGCTCTTTTTCCATCATCTTGGCTCAAGCTGAACTAAACTGAGTTAGTTTGAACTTTGATTGAGGAGCAAAGCGCACCACTGTAAAGGAAAGGGGTGTGCTTGACTTATGACAAGACAAAATGTGAGTTTGTAGTGAAAAGGAACACAAAAAAGGAATCATTTTATCCAAAGTATCTAGAAGCCAAAATCAACTAAAATTAAAAATCCAATTTGACCTAATCAAGGTTGCTTCCTGTATAAAAGGAACTGCCTGTGAACACAGAGCACTACTTTCTTGCTTTTAAGCTCTTTGTCACATTCTCCACTTCTTTCCTCATTATAATGGGAAAATACCTTATTTTGTGAAAAACAAATAAGGAAGGCAAACTGATTCCAGTCATGATGGCACCATGCTGTTGACAGGACACTGTAGAGAAGCAATGTGTCATTTCTGCAGATTTACCTCTGAAGGCCTCCATCTGTTTCTGAATGCCGGTGTGCATACAGAAGTCAAACATCAACTCCACGTACTCCTCTGCATTCTCCATGGTCACCATCTACATACATAGAGATTTTTTCAGAATAAACTCAATGAATACTTGTAAAACATGCAGATGTTCTGTAACTCTATGTGAAGGCATTTCCATCCACATGACAGCCTTGTTCTGTGGTGTTTTTACCTCATCGTCTCCGTTTGGTTTGAGATCCACCGCAGAGAAACCGTGAACCTTGGAGGACGGACAGAACTGGAAGTTTAACCTGCAGAGAAAGGGTCACATCGCTGTCAAATATCCAGCCCATGTCATGGGAAAACAAGACAAAAATCTTCAGTTGAAACTTTCTGGTTTGTCAGCTCAAACTGTTTGCAATCAATGTGAACAAAATGTACAGATGGCATGTAACAGTATTTTTAATGCAACACTCAGAGAGAAAAAAAAACAAACAAACAAAAAAAAAAACTATAGCTGTGACAGGAAGTAGATGCATTTTGGCAAATATCAGATACAGTCATCCCATTACAAATTTGATTTTGTCTTTTACATGTCAAGCTGTCACACAGGCTAATTAAATTCAGCAGAGCCGGATCTGAGGCTGACCATCTGTCACTGGTTATGGGCGATCAGCTGAAAACCAGCCGATTGATCGGTGCATCTCCACGAAATACAGCAGGCTGAAATAAACTGTAATTTTTTGTTTTTAAATTGTTAGACACTGTGATGGTTTTGTTGACACTGACGGGACTACAATCAGCAGGTATACCAGTTAGTTCAAGTTTGTTATGAATAAAAAGTTTCTGACTGTGCACTTTGCTCTTGGCCCTTAATAACTAGCATTTCTAAGCAAATGCTAAAGATGCTGATAGTGTTACCACAACAGTCTGATGTGGGAATGTGTGTCTTTTCTTACCCAAGGTCCTCGATGCTGAGGGGGGGTCCAGAGCCCAGCGGGTTCCTCAGCATCAGGTCCTGCAGTCTGGTGTTCTTCTCATCCTCAGACAAACTCTTACTGGCCAGAATCTGCCTCCTCTTCACTGCCAGATCCTTCACTTCCTTCAGGAAACTCGCCCTGCAGGAGGAGGGAGAGCAAATGGCCATTGTGAGTTTTGAAAAATCTGTTGTGGTGCAGCAATTCTGCTGTTGACCTTTCACATCTTGGTCTCTCTCTCTTACTTGTTCATCTGTTGCAGACCAGACCAGATCCTGGAGTTTGACAAGTTTAAAATACAGAACTAACTTTCCATGTTAGCTCTGTCTGAATGAGGCTTTAGAGATGCTTCGCTTTGCCACAGACATGCTGCCCGTGAAGTTGTGTCAGCAGCACTTGAATACAGTTTAATCAAATTGTGCAGATGTTAACAAAAACCTTCAAGTGTTGGCACACTTTCCAGTCAGACCTTGGTACAATGCACTGAAAAGTCTCTGTAAATTTGTTCTTAATGATGTTACTGCACGTCGTATTTTGTTTGCATGCTGCACAGAGGAAACAAAATGGTACAATACACCTCTACCAACCTTTTTTTTAAAGTACATTTTATCATGAATTAAGAAGCATGTGTGAAAATAATGCTGAAAACCTAAGTATATTAATGAAAGAGGTAAAAATGTGTAAATTCACTTGCCTGTACCTTTAAAGTACCTTAAGCAACCTCAATTTCAAAATGACTAGTTAATATTTACAACTTGTTTTTGATGGATTTATGAAGACTTGGCTTCAGCAGCCATGTCTACGTCACACAGGATGCATTCAGGTAAAGTATCCAGCTGGGGGTCATCTGCCTGACTAAAACTTGAGCTGTTAGGCTGTCAGTGAAGAAAGCTAGACATTAAAAACGGCTGTGTGACCTGTGCGGGTTGACGAGCTGGAAGTCATCCCAGGTCAGGATGCCATGGTACCAGGCTGGCGGTTTGGGTTTTGGTGGGTCCATGATGAACTCAGACTTGGAGTCCTCGTCAAAGCTGCCCACTGAGTAGGTCTCCTGGCTCTCCTCGGTGGATGCCTCCGACTGAACCTCAGACAGCAGCAGGAAGGGCTGCAGGTGGTGCCGCTCAGGGTCGTGACCCTGCGGTGAGCTGCGAGACTGGTATAGCAGCTTGCTCATGTTGGACTTGATGTCCCCCATGCAGAGCAACTTGAAGAAGGGCTGAGATATTGGCAGGTCCACCAGCCGGTTGTCCTGGATGCACTTGGCCAAAAAGATGCCCAGGAAGTAGAAGAGCTTGGTGATTCGTTCCAGCTCCTCACTGTCCTGAGGGAACGGAGCCGGAAACAGACCACAGGAACGCTGCACGTAGTAACCGGGAGGCTTCAGACCACCACCCAGGTCCACCTGAAACACAAACAGGACAAGCCTCGGTTTACTCTGGTGGCTTACACCGAAATGAATTAAAGCAGACACTGACGCACACTTCCTGCTATGGTAGAGAAGAGCGAGACCTCCTGCTTTGTCTCTTTTCTCATTTTTAAAACAACTTTTTGTGGCACTTCTTACATAAACAAAGCACCATCACTGGTTGGAGAATGTGTTTGAAAGCTTTACTCCCATGTCAATACTGTACCTCATCTCCCCTGTTCAGTGACTGCTGGCTTTTCACGCCACCTTCACATATGATCAGAGCTACTAAGACAAACCAGTACTGACAGTTCAACAGTTAAAAATAAACTGATATCTTTAACTACACATATACAAATATAAATAATCATGTAAATGTTCTTCAGGTTACTTTTGTACAGCTATCCAAATTGATATTTTGAGAGTAATTTATTTGCTGAAAAAGAGACAAAACACAACTGATATCTGTTAAATTTCTATTTCGTATATATCCTCCTGAGACCCTGTGTCCACATATGTGGACACAGGGTCTCAGGAGGATATATAAATTTTTCCTCAGGAGGATATATAAATTTTGGCTTTTCTGCACCTTATACTTCATTCTACTCAATATAATGTTTATACATTATTAAGCAATGTTGACTTTATTCTGTTGTGCTGTAAAATAAACTGAATCCCGCATGATGACATACTTTTTTGGGGGGTAAATTATGTAACAACTATGTAATGATACTCTTCCTATTAGATTTTGTACTTATCAGGTCCAATAAATCTCAAATAATTAGGAGAAATAAACAGTGCATCCCAAACAACAGCTCGGGTCTCAGGACGATATGCACTCCATTGTTAACTGTTCATTACATTTTTCCCTTTATAATTAATTTTTGGTGCTTTGAAGGGGACCCAATACACTCAGTTTCCAGTTCCAAATTTTTTATTCTTGGATTCTCTAAGAGTGACTTAGTATGATTTGCAGTTCATTATAATCCTCATTTACTGATCCGTGGTGCAACCCCTCACTTCATCCTCTGTCTGAAAACAAGCCGTTTAGTTTCTTAGTTCCTACCCCGTTACCAAAAGGTTTCAATATGACAACATACAGAGCCTAGAAAAAGAAAACCTCTGGTCTAAAAATACATTTTCAGTGTGAAGACTGAGAGAACAGGACTCTTGCTTCAACAATTTTAGTTTTAAACTGTCACTGTATGAGTGTGTTTGAGAGTCTGACCTGTCGTGACTCGTCGTCGGGGAAGTCATCATCACACAGCCAGATGCCTAGTGACGTTCTCTGAAACTCTGCGGCCACTAGAGCGTAAAACTCCAGAGTCGGACCGAGACCCGTTCCCTCCTCACCCTGAAACTCCACCTGGACTCACGGAAACACAGACACTCTCAGCACATCATGGACAGCAAATTACAGTATGTGTGGTAAATCTACTAGTAGACTCCAAGAGAGTTTTCTTTTTGTGTTTTAGTTTATTAGTATTTAAGAGATTTCTTATTTATTTGTTCATCAGTTATCAGGTTACTAAAAACAGACGCTCTCTCACCTCTAGCACAGACTTCTGGTCAGCGTGGATCTGCATGACAGACTCGGCCCACTCCATCATAGAGTCTCCTCGGGGGACTTTCACTCGTTCGTGTTTGAGTCGACCCACTCTGAACTCACCAGGATCATCCCGCCGTACTGTGGTGGATGGCCGAGAACGCTCCATGGTTGCCTCCCGCCGGTTCTGGAGCCACACGATTGCCCTGCAGACACAGCAGGGTCAAAGGCCAGAGGTTAGGACACAGTACACCAACAGGCCTTGACCTTTAATTTTAACCTTGGTCACCGACCAAGGTTAAAGTCTTTGTTGATCAAAATGCTAAATCTTTCAATGATAAACATTGAAAGATTTACTAAGAGTCTACTTAAAAATTTCCTTTATAGGATTATAGTTAGGACTGGATCAGTTGACCCTGAACTATCCCTTAGTTATGCTGTTGTAGGATCGGACTGCTGGGGGACTTCTCATGATGCACTAAGAATTTCTTCTCCACTCCCCTCTTTTCACTACCCATGTGTTTATATGTCACTACTGCATGTCATTAACCTTTATCTACTCCCTTCCATAGTTTGTGTTTTAAGCTTGTGTCTCCTGGGATGTTTGTCCGTCCCTGCATCACACTCACCTGGAGGCTCCGAAGGCTGTGCAGGTGAAGTAGAGCTGTCGGGTCTCAAAGGGGATGAGGAAAGGACACTTGGAGGTGAGCTGTTCGCACCAGTCGGGCAGCGCTCCACTAGCAAGAGCCAGAGGCTCCTGGGAAACCAAAACATTCAGTTAAACAACCTGAGGTCTTCACATATGAACAAGTGAACTATAGCAATTACTTGAGCTTGGATGGCATTTAGTTTGTCACAGCTACCTGATGTTTCACCAGGTTATACATTTTATCACTGTATTTATATATCGTAGTAGTGACATTTAAATACAATGATAAGTAAGTGCCAGTTACCTAACAGCACTGAATGACCAACCCACCAAGTAACTCCTGTGCCTGCTGTAATCACTTCTGTATTAGTGTTGAACCGTAGTGCTGCAGGTTGTGCACTATAATACGTTGTTAGAGTGTCTCCGTGTTGAAAAAGAAGTTGCGGTTTAAGACAATGCTGAAAAGCCAACTTTTCGAAAGGGAAAGGAAGTCTGAAAGTATTCAGATTTTTGTTCCAACCAGGACAAATCACAGAAACATGAGACACTAAAGAGAACAAACCGACCTCAATCTGCTGCAGGATCTTAGTAGTGATCTTCTTGCTGGTGAAGTCTTCAGGAGATGCGTTGAACTGCAGCTCGTCCACGTCTGCAAACACATTTAAAGGTTGAGGAAAAAAGTGGCTTTAGAAAACAGCTGCCATTTTAGAAAGTGCTCAAACTTTATGAATCTATTTTTAGCATATACAATGATCATACAAGCATTTCAACACTGGCAACTATTTTAACCTTTCCTTTGAACACAGTTCATTATGTTTTACCACATTGTGATTCATTATCATTTTACCACAGCAGCTTCCACTGGTTAGCCTCAACAGGAGGAGTTAAGGCTGGCAAATACAGTAACACATTACAGTCTGTTATTATCCATTAATTATAAGGGATAAAGTGATATCCCCAAACACCATTTTCTGATGTCAGAGGCACTGTATTGTGTATTGTGGGTGTGTGCAATATTATGCACTGTGCTGGCTACATGTTCAAAGCCAATGTGGTGAAGAGCTAAAAGACTAAAACAGATTGTTTTTCTAATAAAAGATTGAAAGAGAAAGAGAAACATAAAACATAAAAACAAAACACGGAAAAAACGTGTTTATGTGCTCTTAATAAATATCATAATTGCAAAGATGTTTTCACTCAAACTTAAGGCAATTTTGGAAGAACCATGTTGGGATACTTTCAACAGTTGTCACATGTAGCACACAGCAAGAAACAGTCTCCTTCAGACATGTTCTCACTATGTAATGTAATGTAATGTACTGGCATTTATATGCATTTTTCTAGTTTTACTCACCACTCAAAGCACTTGAGACTATAAGCCACATTTTAACCATAAATTCATACAGCACTTTACTCTATGCACTTGTAGCACTTTATCTACCTCACATCAGTGGATACTGGATATACTGTGTGTGGTTTAGATGAGGGATCATCCTGGATAAAGCGTGCATGACGCTCTACTCGACAGTGTGATTGCACCAGAATTTTACACATGCAATTCACACATCAGCACAATCAGACATCCCACAGAGTTTGTACTCGGGAGCTGGAAGGTTATAGAGTGGTAATGTGTGATGGGGCTATGTGGGATATTTGCGTTCTGTCATACACCTCTGTCAGGTAACATCTAGAAAAGTTCAGAGTTGCAGTGCATGTGGGAAAATTGCTAAAGTTTTTGTATACCCAAGTTCCTTCCAAACGCAAAAATCATGTATTACTTAAGTGCCACACATAAATACTATTGTGGTTAGACTTGAAATGTTGACTAAATTGCTTGGCTTTTATATGTTTGACAGAGTCCTAACACCCCCCC
>VUQI01047306.1:0-10628 GCA_015106735.1 Paratilapia polleni | reverse complement strand
GACCTCCCCCCCCCACTTTACTCCGGCCAGCTAAACTAGAAGTTCAACACCCCCCTGTCCTTTCCACCATCACCACCACCACCACCACCACCACCATGGGTCCTCCTCTCTCCCGCTTACTTGCTCTGTATTCAGCCTAGGTGCTGGAGTGACAACGAACCATTCATTGTGGAGGTAGAGGGAAAAGACTGTGGATCTCTCCTGTGTCTTTTTTTAAATTTTTTTTATGGGAGGTGATGGTGGGAGTTGGGGGGAAGGGGGGGAGTGGATGGCGGAGGAGAAGGTGGGAGTGGGCATATTCCTGAAATGGTGAAATACGACAGAAAAAGGGGGCAGAAAGAGAAAGTAAAAGACTGAGAGGAGAAAGACAGGGAGGGGTGAGTTAAAGTAAGAGCGCAAAACGAAGGGAGGGAGGGGAGGCAGAGCTGGAATCACAGAAGGAAGGGAGGGGGGAGAGTTAGAGAAGGGAGAGAGAGTGGGCTACCATGCCGAATGTGCAAGAGAGGCGGAGAGGAAGCGGAGCTCCATCAGATGAAATGAGGTGAAAGTAATTCAGGCATTAATCAAGCCAGGGCAAAAGGGAGGGTATACTGTGTTTTCTCCCCCCTCTTTCGCTGCGGAACTGAAAGGCAAGGTGTGAATGAAGGAGCCCACAGTGGCCAGCAGAGAAGCACCACTGGGTCACAGCATCAAATCATGTCCGAGTCGAACACCATTGCTGCTTCCACTGCAGACCAGGTCAGTTCACGCTGTCATTGTTTTTTTTTTTTTAATTTTAATTTTATTTTATTTTATAATTTTTTTTTTTTACTTGAAAAGGAAATGAACATGCTGATGTTTCTTCTGAATCAGGCGCACCTGACACCGGCTTAAGCAGAAGGAGACCACTAGGGATACAAAAGCTGAACAAAATCGCAAGTTCAGGTCAGATGTATATTATCTTTAGATCCTAATTCGGAAGTAGTTAGAGAGAGTTTCTAAGAGCAACTGAGTGAGTGTGTGTTTCTTGGACTATCAAAGCAACGATTGTTTTGCCCGGAGCTGCCTGGACAACGGTACAGGGTCCTGAAAGAATTGAATTCATCAAGACGAGCTATTGTCTGCGCCGCCTTATTTTTCGGTGATCATTCAGGGGGTCTGTGACGACTCAATACCCCCCGCACCACGTGAGGAGGGGGACGCAGCTCTTTAAAAACCCGACCACGTGTGGCGGCCCTGAAAAGTTTTATAAGTAATTGCAGTGGGAAGTCCGGGCAGTGCTGTGAGAGATGGGGTTGGTAAGGAAGTGGGCTGGTCCGCCGTGTGTGTGAAAGAGAGTGACAGAGTAGAAAAGCAGTAGTGACCAGAAAAGGCCGATATTTATACCCCCCTTCCTCCTCCACAAGCGGCTTTAATTGCACACTTTGGCACATACATCCTTTGCTCCGCTTCCTTTTATTAACTCTCGGCTGACTTTGAAACACTTTGAAACAATTAAATCCTCTGATCTGCTTAAGATAAGATATACAGTTATTTCTATTACAGCAGGTAGAGACAAAAAAGATGTGTGTGTCTGTGTGTGTTTTTGTCTTTGTGTGTGTGAGCATTTGACCTTGCTGCCGGCTTGCGTTGTTAGCCAAGTCCTTGTCTCCTGTTTCCGATTGCTGCTGTCAAGGCTGACTCAGCCGGCTATAGCTCTGTAGGCAAACACACACGCTGAAAACACACACACACCTACAGGCTTATACACAAAAGTTTTACGTGCACTCATGCAAAGAACTCACAAACACAACAGATGCTGTAATTACTCACACAAAAAAATCCTGGAGTGTAAGCTTTTGGGTGGAAAGTTGAAGATATTTAGACCTTCACAGTGTGTGTGCGCAGGTGGAAGGACCAGCTACATAGGCGTATGTGTGTTTGTGTGTGTAGACTGAGAGCAATTCCCTAAAGCGGCATTCACAACTGACAACACATGGTAATCCGCTGATTCTGGACAGTTAAGATTTGTTAACACAAACGCCATATTCCTCCCAAAGCTTTGACTGACAGGACTTACTAGATTCTTCAGGATTTACAAGTAGTGTTGCCTGTGCATGTAAATGCAAATTCCAGTCCATATAATTACTCACTCTTCCTCCTGATCGCCTGCCGAATTAAATGTTGGCTTCAGTACTAGTGGAGAGCCAACTGAAGTCTTACTTTTCTAATTTGTGCATGTTTGCAGTCGTGCCTGCTCACATTAGAAGGAATTTATAGGTATTCTTTCAGTTTTTAACATGGCAGAATTACTTCCTGTCATACTTTTTTTTTTTTTTTAGGAGTTTTGTTAGAAGTGTTGAGTTTGTGGATGGTTCTTTTAGTCTGTAATAAAAATGACACAAACTCTGCAGTTAAATCTTACCCTCGTCTGTGTTTTTTTCTTCTGAAGTGGCTTTTTAACTCGGCTCATGAGACAAGCTGTCAGTGGTGGTTCTTTTTTTTTTCTGCAATGGCCTCACAGAAGCCAAAAAATAAAGCTCATTAGTACCCATCCACCACAGCAAATACAGGTTTGTTTTTTTTTTGTTTTGTTTTGTTTTTATCAGTAATTAGCAGTACTACTAATGAAACAAACTTAAATCTTAAAAACAAAAGACTCACGTTAGCAGCATGATTGGCTTAGGTCCACTTAGAGGGGAGGACGCCCGCTGACTTAGCCGGCTAATTGGAATGTTTTTGTATTATTTGTATTTTGTATAAAATAACTTTTGAATTGGGCAGTTAAATTCAAACGTAAACCAGGGGTTCAGGAGAACAGTTCAGCTACATGTATTTTTTCAAGCACTTCAGTTACTTTTTTGCTACTTTTGTAATTAACTAATTTTCAATCGTAAAAGGAAGGGAATATTTTTATTATCATTTTTCATTTTACTATTGCCTCTCATAAACTGTCTTTGACAAGCCAGTCATGCTCTTAAACCACTGTGAAGGCTTGCAAATACAGCACAGTCCTCAGGCAGCCTCCATCACCAAACTTGTGTCAGAGCATGTGCAGAAAGGCAGCTGTTACTCAGTGCTTACACAGTGACAATGTCATCATGGATAAATCCCCCAAAAGTATTGATTATTGCCATTTATAAACATATGGTCAGAGAAACTGGTGAACGTGCTGCATGCTATTTTGCCAGTTGACTGAGCGATCGTTCGTAGTGCAATACCCTCACCTGTTTGGGAATGCAGGTGACTACTAATGTTCAACTTCACCATAAATAGTGGGGTATTTGTGGTACCTGTGAAGAAGTGGGCTATTTTTGTAATTAAAACATTTGAGTGCCATTTCTTACTATTATGTAACTTTATTATTATATCCTGTTATAATTTTTTATGCAGTAGTTTGCTGTAGTCCATCTTCATTCAGTATAAAGTAATTAGAAGTTTGTAAAACTTTACTCTCCCTAATGTTGCTCATTAAAAAAATAGCCTCCATAAATTAAGCTCATGCTGTTAATTTCTGTAATATGTTCATCATAACCTGAGGTTGTGTTATCAGTATGTAAATGCTTGTGTTTGCCTGGCAAGAGGGCCTCTTTTCTGCTAAAACACCAATTGCCTTAATAAATTGGTTGTGTGAGCAAAGTTCTTCTCTACTTCAGCTAGATCTGCTTAATGGATGCATCTCGGGACTTGCAAGCCTCTGTATTACAGAAAATTGAGCTGGTATAAAGTACAGAATAATAAAAATGGTAATATAATCTCAGCCGGGAAAGTGTGGATGATGTTAATTGCAGCTGAAACAACCTTAAAAGTTAAGAGCACCAGGTCAAACAAGGCACATTCGTCATGTTTTGCCAGCACTTGCACTATTTCATCTCTGTCAAAAGTGCATTGTCTTTAAGTAGTGTGACAGCGTGTCATGACTACTGAATATATACTGCTCAAAAAATCAAGGGAACATTTGAACATTTTTTGGGAAACCTTGAACAATTTTTAACTCAACTCAAAGGGTTGATGATTTTTGTTTCCATTGACCATTGTTATGTCATTGTGTTCTCAATGAATTTCACAATGTATGTCAGTAAAGATTTTCACATTGAATATTTCATTCAATAAACTGTGATGCGTGATTTAAGAGTTCTCTTAAATTTTTTGAGCAGTATACTTTAAGGAGAGGAGTCAACTATGATTTTTAAGGAGTGTACACACACACACACACACACACACACACACACACATATATATATATATATATATGATCCTTTAAATTCCATGCCAATTTTCCACTAGTCATTGCTTTTTTTTCATGGGAAATCTCTGTGGGTCAGTAGTGTCTGAGCTGATTATTGTGGGAGGACTCAAGTGCAGACTGAGCTGATAAAGCTGATCACACACACATGCACGCACACTGTTAACCAAACAGAGTTCACAGTAGAGGAGTAAATAAATGACCCCAAAATGACCCAAACCTACCTTATCTGGGCAACTTCAGTAGTGTGCCACATGTCTGAAAACAGTCTGAAAACAGTCATGCAAAAATGAAATACTGCAGTGGGTCACGGCCATTGTTCAACAGCTCTCAAGCTTAGTTCAGGCTACAGTCCATTTTGTATGACTAGGTGATACAAACGTGGAAAAAAGGGACAAGGTTGTAGAAACTATGAATTTAACCACAGTATATTTATGGTATAAAAGAGTTAAGAGTTGTTATTAGTTTAAAAGTTTATGACATTTAAACGTTAACCAAAAGTATGAGCAAAATGTGAAAATGTAGCACCTGTTATTTTTGTCAAAGATTGCGTTATAGATATATTTACTGACGTTTGCACACTAATCAGCTAATGCCAGCCCATACGTTTTCTTTGTACCTAAAGCGGTGCTAGTAAGTCACTATATAATCCAGTCTGTCTAACCTCTGTCCAACGTGAGAGGAAGAATAAGTAGTGCAGCCCAGAGATGGTATTTTTCTTTAATACAATCTGTTATTCTGACCTGTTGTCAGTCATGTTGAAAGGCAGACAGTCAAAGAATAAATCATAAGTACAAAGATTTCCGAAGCATTTGGTCAATGAAGTGACATCCACCCGCTATAACACTAATTGCATCGTAAATACATAACAGTGCATCTCTGCACGCACACTGAGTGACAGGAAAGAGGAAGAGAGCGAGACACCAAGGAGTGACACTTTCAGGCTGTTGTCTGCCAGTGAAATCACATATAGGAATAAATTATTTAACCTGCTGTAGTCTCTTAATTAGAAGACTTTAACGGTGAACTTACAGCAAGCTAGTAAAATACACTAGTTAACTTAAAGGTTGTAGCTTTCTTGAAAAATGAAAAATAAAATTCCCTGGTGGTTCGGCTTGACAGTCGCTCAACTTAGACCTGTCAGGCTTTCAATATCACAAGCAGAAATCCTGAACTTATCATTTAAAAACATCAGACATGGCTCTTGAAATGGGTACATTCATAGCAAGAGGTGTCTTGAATTTGTTTTAACAGTTTCATTTTTTTTTCTTTTTGTTCCTTTTAATTTGAAGTACTATTTAAAAAAATCTGTTACAGTAGCTTTATTTGTTTCATTTCAAACCAGCATTGGTAGCCCGACATTGTGTCAGCAATTCAAACAGGCCCCGGTTCAATTTTTCTATCAGACCCAACTGTGTTTTATGATTTTTAAACACTCGTAAATATGTTGCTGTGGTGGGTTCGCCTTAGTGAACTAACAACAGGGCGGCCACGTTTCTTGCCCCACACGTGCTTTATTGACAATATGTACAGGACAGCCCAGCGTCCTGCTGTGTCCACTGTCAGCCACACACTCCTCCAGCCCTGCCGCTACAATAAGTGGGAGAGCATAATTAGTCGCTGCATGCCAGGTGTGCCGCTCTCCCCGCTGGCGCCACCCTCTCAACCATCCTGCCCCACCTCTCCCTCCTATAGCCGAGTCACAAACCACACCCCGCCGCCACAGTTACCTTGATTTAAAAACAACAAAACGAAAAAAAAAACCCCTGTTCCAGTGAATTTTCTGATTTCCAGACAGTCTATGTGGGGGGAAAAAAGGAACAAATTCGACTGACAAAGTTCTGTGTCTGGCACAGCTCTAGCCATTTTCCTTTATCGTTATCACTATCTTCAAATACTTCTCCATTTTCTAAAATCACCCATCCAATATCCTGTCTCAAAAGTAGCTTGGCTGCCCAGGAATGAGCAAAACCTCATTCCTTCATTTCCTCTGTCATTACATGGGTCACATCCTTCCTCACAGCGGTAGACCGTACTTGCCGTGTTGGAACAATAGTCTTAGGTCTTGTGTGATTTCACGGCATGCTTGACTAATAATTGGAATAATAAGAAGTTCAGATGGATCTGGTAATTGCTAAGTGAGTGCTGGTGATTGGCTTTGACATCCTTGTACTGAAAGAAAAGATCAGATGGATCAGAAACTATTCCCATATCCAGACAACAGCTCTGAGTGCCCTGCCACGGCTTTGACTTCATATAATCTCAGAGGATTATTCAGGGTGTCATCACTTTATTGCTCCCATATTTTAGTATTGTAGTTGTATTCACATTACCTGCACATTTATGTATATACACTATGGTAATTATACTATTAGGGTTTTGAGTCTCTTATAACTTAATAGTCTGAAATGGTCATAACTCAAAGAAGACTAAAGAGCTTCCGCAACTGACCCAAATTATTGCTTTGTATATAGGGAGATTTTCTAGATGACACAGTGCTTTGCCAAGAAGGTAATGAGGCCTGTTGTGTAGAAAAGTACAAATTCTTCCACTGTAGAGGCATTCATCCAGCACTGTTGCACTCCAACACCTACCTTTTCTGTTTATGTCTGTCTGTACGAGCGTACATAGACATATTTAGCCTGTCTGCCCTGCAGGCTGTCACGGTTTTAGTGCCAGTTGATGTTCTACAACAACCCTTTTAGGTTAAACCTCACAAACAGATCTTTTTTTTTCTTGTTTTTGGCAGGAATATTGGAAAAATAAACATTATCAGGAAAGTGTTAAGAAACGTGTTGAAATGGAATAGACTCAACATCTATACATGTCATATATAATGTTACGGTTGCTACTAATATACAGTTCAGTACATTACATCTAGCGTAGGAAGCCAGCAGGGGCCCACACACGAACACACAAACACACACAGAAAGAGAGAGAGAGAGGGAAAGTCTGCCCATCTGGGGGCAGGTGTTGCAATTTATGGAGCGTAAGTGCAAAGTAGCCTCGTTTAGTCATTGCACCAAGGCTTAGCAAGCAAGGGAACAGACACATGTGGAAAAGAGAAAAGAGGGAAACTGAAACAAATATAGAAAAAGTGTGTATGTGTGTGTGATTGTGCATACGTGTATGTTTGTGCCCCTTGTCCATCTCCCTGTGGTGGCTCTAACCTGCGGTCTCACTCTGACTTCACTAACTTAGGCTTCCGGGCACACAGCTGCTTTGCAGAAGCACAAACTCATACTACATAACTGATGATACATGCATGGTTGGGCAGATAAATAGAAGAATTAATGATGGATACTAACTGACTGGAGAGCTGAATGAAAAGCTGACTGGCTGATTGGCTTGCTAAAAGGAGAGCTGTGTAACTGATTGGAGGGATGGAGGACTGGTGGGAAATGTTATTGCCCAACTGTGTGAATATGCAAGTTCAAAGTTTTGATACTGACATATATTGGTATGCAAATGGTGTAGTAAATTAAAGAAAGAACCTTTAAATATGACTATAAAGAAAAAAAAACTTAAAAATGGTAAATGGGCTGGTTCTTATATAGTGCTTTTCTACTTTATTTCTACTCTATTTACTCTAAGCACTTTACACTACATGTCTCATTCACCCAAGCACTTTTTCTATGCCTAAGTGCTTTTTAATCTAACATTTACGCACATTTCAATGAACGCATCGGGGGCAAGTCGGGGTTCAATATCTTGCCCAAGGATACTTTGGCACACAGACTTGAGTAGCCAGGGATCGAACCACCAACCTACCTCCTGAGCAACAGTCACCTCTGCGTGGACTAACAAGTTTGTGCTTTGATTTCAGTTTAAATCATGAATGTAATACTAAATGTAATATCTTATCCTTAGTGTTAGCGCCACACAATTTCAAACTCTTTGACCAGATATTTTTTTTTTTTTTACTGAACTACTCCTTGAAAATCATAGTTGACCCCTCTCCTTAAAGTATACCGCTCAACAAAATTAAGGGAGCGCTTAAATCACGCATTGGATTTTGATGAATTAAATATTCAAGTTGAAAATATTTACTGATATCAATAGCGTGGGGTGACTTTTACAGAAAGGTAAGCAGAGACGGTGAACACACCACCCCCTGACCCAAAAGAGACCGTTCAATCGTTCATTTAGTAAAAGCAATAAAACACTATGAAAACACCTCACTGCACGTAAACGGTGTATTACTGGCAAATTTTACATATTTTTTATTTTACATAAACTATCAAAAGTAAAAGGGGAACATTTTTCTGCAGAATAAATCTGCAGAAAAATGTTCCCCATCAGTGTTAGATGGATCACTGTTACTGTTGCAGATGTTTGAGGTTGAGATCAGATTAAATACTTTATAGTCTGTTTAATCTACAGTAATGCATCATATTCTACACAATCAGATATTTGTAGTGGCTGTCCTTTGAGGACCACATATCTTTAAAAAAAAACAGCTTGTAATGAGCTCAGAAAATCAGGACTTGAAAAAGTATATTAAACATATAAATGTATTAATAAAATAAAAATAAAAAACACAGCTGAATTAAAAGGCTTCAGCAGTGTGCGAGATTGTTACCTGTCAATATCTACAGGAGGATTAAAAATGTTAATGAAAAATGAAGGTGGTGTATTAGCAAAACAGCTAGTTAACCTTAGTACATTTGGTCAACCAAGATATTTCTCATAGATATTAATCTGAAACTGCTGGTTTTAACCTGCACCTGTTCAACTTGCCTGTTTTATTAAACAAGACATGGCAGGAGCTGATGTCCCCTCTCCATCATCAAGACTTTCCTTGGTAATGTGCTAAAGGAGATATTAAAAGTTACATCACACATGTTGACCAAGGTGGTCAGTGAGAGAAAATATATCTCTTAAGATGTTAATCAACATTCACCATTTTTAATCTTTATATAAGGGATAGTATGCAAAATGCATACATGGGTCACACTCTACTTAGCAGTCCTGCTAGAGTTACTGTCTTCTTCCAAAAACACCCTATTCAGGAATGTTGGGGTCATGGCAAGCCCAAGAAAAAGCCCAAAGCTATTAGTGGCATAGGGCAGCACTTTCCAACCTGGGAATGACATGAATGACACCTTTATTTGAATATGAGTGCAGATACCTTTCAACAGGCCTTGATTTCAGGATAAAAGAAAAAGTTTAAAGACAGACTTGACCAAAAGATTTTTTTGTTTGAATCAACTGACTTTGGTGCCCAAAAACCTGCTAAGATCATTTTGGCCCATATGCAAATCATTTTCAAGGAAATCCTAGTGCTGAGTTGCTATAGTAGCCCTTGACCTTAGACTTGTACCAAACTGCTGTGGCCACCCATTTATTCGGGTTCCTGGAACTCTTCAGTACAAACCAGTATTAACCAGACCATTGTTGGCGAGTTCAGAGCTCCATTTTTTCTGTGAAAATGGCTCTGTAAGTTATTTCAAGCCAGATTCAAGCTGGTGAGGTACTACACTTTAATGTTGGCATGCTGGGAAATTAGTATGGAAGCTCATTTTCACCTCACCTACCTTGATGATATTAACTATTTTAGCTGAAATTATTTAACAGTGTTGGATGCTTTTATAGTCTGTCAGATTGAGAGTCAAAATTATTCAGTATTCAATTTTCAGTTCAATTTTCAATTCAGTTTTATTTATATAGTGCCAATTCACAACAACTGTCACCTCAAGCCGCTTTATATTGTAGGCTACAAACCCTACAATATTATACAAAACCCCAACAATCAAACAACCCCCTGTGAGCAAGCACTTGGTGACGGTGGGAAGGAAAACTCCCTTTTAACAGGAAGAAATCTCCAGCAGAACCAGGCTCAGGGAGGGGCAGCCATCTGCCGCAACCGGTTGGGGGTGAGGGGAAACAGAAGAGTGCAGAGGGAGAGTATACAGCTCTGGAAAAAATTAAGAGACCATTGCAAATTTTTCAGAACTCAGCATCTCTACATATATGACAGTCATTCCATTCCAGTGTCTCTTGAATTCCAACACAAGCACACCTGTTTCTTCTATAAGGTACTGATGAGGTGATCACCTGAACCAAATCTTATTTAATGAGGAAAAGTATAAAAACCATTGCTGTGGTCATCACTATCCTCTTGCAATAGGACCAACTGGATGGCAAAAACAGTGCTAGTAGTACATCAAAAGTAACTGGAATAAAAAAAAAATAACTATTGACCATGCCAAATAAAATGAAAAGAAAAGTTTTGTGTGAGGAAAAGAAGGGTTCAATTCTGGCTTTACTGGCAGAGGGATACAGTGAGCATCGGGTTGCTTCCATCCTTAAAATTTCTAAGATGATGGTTCATAAGAACAAGGTCAAGCAGCAGACATTGGGAACAACAAAGCTACAGTCTGGCAGAGGCCGAAAACGACTCTCCACTGACCAGGATGACCGT
>VUQI01047302.1:4444-14808 GCA_015106735.1 Paratilapia polleni | reverse complement strand
TGAACGTGGCGAGCTCGCCTGTTTAGCACTTGCGCAGCACAAAGCCAAAGGGAAATGGGAGTCAGGGTGAGAGTGTGAGGATGCAAAAGAGTTATGATTAAAAAAAAACAAACAAAAAAAAACAGAAAATTCCCAGAGTTTAAATTTAAAAGGCTTTACTGTATTAACACTACATGCCAAAACATCTTGTGTTTTTACTTTTACCTGAAAAAAAAAAAAAATCTGATTAAACATAAAGATAAATCAGACGTAATTTTCTTGTCCAAGCTCAACTGTAAAAGCAAAATGCTATTCAACAATTTGCTCGTTTTAAATAATTAATACGTCATCATTTCTAGAGTATAACTGATATTAAAATGATGAGTAAATAAATCACAATAATAGAAAAACCTTGCTGAATTCTTACTGATTTAACAAGATATGACAAAAACTATGTTAGTGTTTAAGCACCTAAATGCCTCCATGTAAGGACGAAACTATGAAATATGCTCCTGAAAAACAACATTTCTTGAGGTTCCTTTAACTCCTGGTATAATTATTGTATTTCCAGTTCTCATTGGGTATAGTCATGTATAATGCAGTATGTTACTATCTATATATAATACATAGATCAGTGTGGGTTAGACAGTTTGAGACATGTCACATGAAAGAGTCAAAAAAAAGGAAGAAAGAAAGAGACAGATAGAGCTGTTGAATGTCAGCGGTGCAGATGCTTCTAGCACGCATTTCCCTGCATGTGTGTGCGTGCGTGTATGTGTGTGTGCATGTACCAGCTGACTCCCAATGTGTTTAACAAATAACCACAATTTGGCCACGCTGCCGAGGAGCCGGCGCCGTCATTTCACATTACCGTCTCCTCGACGCTCTGCTCTGCCACACACAAACACACACACACACACACACACAAACAGCCCTGCAGTGCGCCTTACAGACACACTCATTACCTCTGAGATGCCTCTGGTTTTACCTTATCTGGCCCTGTTTGGCTTCAACACATTTCAGCGAGTGCATTGTACACCGATTTACCTCCTACATAGTGCAGCGAGGATGGCATATGGCAAGACAAATTATTACACGCTGACAATGAGACGGTACAGCTTGTGATGACTTTGGAGAGTCGGGTGGATTTACAGTATGTGTTTAGTCCTAAGAATTCAGATTTTCTTTCCTAGGATAAAATTTATATTTATTTGTAAGAGGCTCCATACATTTTTAACATAACCGAATACTTCACCATAGAAATCACATCACAATTAGTATTTTACCAGACTGTTTTCACAATGTGGTAATATTATTTTCCTATAATATTTAACATCATTTCCATTGGATTTTGTATCCTAATGCATCACATCAACTGTCAGCTGAGTATGTGAACTTTGCCTTAGTGTGGTTGCTGCATGTCAGAGTGAGGTTACCATCAATATACCATCAATAAAATGCAGAAGTAAAATGAACCTTTGATGAGCTGTCGCACTTGTTGCTGCATCACAGTAAGATATCGTGCCCTGTTATTTAGATGCGATTTAAAGTGGTTTACCTTGTCCGAGCGGCCGTTGTTGAGGCTGAGGTTGCTGACGGCTGCCACCTTGGCATCCAGCACCTGCTGCTCTCTCTTCAGCTGCTCCTTCATCTGCCGGGCCTCGGCAAAGGCCTTGGTCACCGCCTCATGGTCGTTCAGGTAGGCTGTTGAAGACAGCGACGACAACAAGTCTGCTGAGACGCAAAGACAGCGAGAGACAGAGACACACACACACACACACACACACAGAGGACAATCAATTATTGTGGATAATCATTAGTGAGTAAATATGTAGGTGGGACTCATGTTGAGCGTCTTTATCTCCTTTATTTGTACAAATGCAAATACAGAATACTGAAGAAAAACGATGAATAGCATTTTGCTTTTACAGTTGAGCTCGGACGAGAAAATTAATATGTCTGAATGTTTCCTTGTTTATTTTTAGGAACCTGGCAGGAGGTTTTTCATCCAGAATAAATCTTCTTCTGAACCATGAGGTAAAGACATTAACATACACTCGATGAGGGGAGTTTGCCAGGGCATCTGTGTATGTGTCTCTCTCCCTGTCTAAGACTCGCACACTCACACACACTGACCACTTCACTGTTGAGCTGGGGATGTGAGTCAGAGAGTGCCCCTAGGTAGTCTTGCTACAAGCTGCCCACCACCTCCCACCTGCCATCAGCCTTAAAACACACACACACAAACACAGCCACTCTTTCAAGACCCTAAACCACTGAACATCTCCTTTAAACGACATTAGAACACACACTCACACATCTGACGGCTCTGCCTCTTTTCATCTGAACCCTCACAGTTCTACTTTGAAGAGAGGTGGCCACACTCTTATTACAGCTAAAAAGTCCTGCTAATTTCCCCAGTTGTGAACATCTGCTCTGCAAAGATCAGATCTCCCCTCTCCTTCTCACCGCCTATTACTCGTATTATTTCTGCAGCTTAGTCTCTGATGAGGCATCCGAAACATCTGCTCTGTGTGCACCGCTATCGCCTCTCCCCATCAGTCGGGTTAGTTCTTAACAAAGAGCCACGGCTGGTTTATGAGGCCTTTATCTGCGCTAATCCGCCCCGCTAATGCCATCTCAGGCCAGATTACCAGCTTCAGATTGGTAATGACAGAGCCGTGAACTCTTTCAGAAGTCATAACCGGAAAATCTGGATGTGAGCAGGGGCCAAAAAAAAAAAAAAAAAAAAAAATAATAAAAAAATGAGGGAGGGGACATGTAGATATTCTTGTGTGTACAATCAGGAGTGTCGCCTAAACTGACTGCAATGCCAGCCATCCAGACAAGTGGATGTGACCCAGATAGAGGGGTTCGGTCGGGGAGGGGGATTCTCTTTCTCCCTCTTGGACAGTCTGCTCACTCAACTTTTTTCTGAAATCTCTACAGACAAGTGTGATACATTTTAGACCTCAAAAAAATCTCACGCAGAGAGGTCAGGGGGAGCTGCAGTGCTTTATGACAGCGACAAAGACAAATGCGTGATCGCGGTAGAAGTTACAGGAGCTGACAGCACTTCAGTTCGGTTTGAAATGAGGAGATGGATGGACAGATGAAGTGGGATAAAGAAGGCACATGCCTCTAGGTTGATAGGTGTCAAAAACTGAAAGGAAGCAGAACTGCAGGGTAGTTATGAGAGACAGACAAACTGAAACTTCTTTTATTTACACACATACTCACACACAGTGAATCCAAAAGACCTGCCCAGACAATGCTGACACTCTCCAAACTTTTATGTATTGAACTGTATGGGTTTAATTTTTAGTTGTTTGATTGTTTTGAAGAAGCAAAATATTGTCCAATAGTAACAGGTAACATAAGCTTTCATATAGTGAAGTAAAAATACAAACAGTATATCCCACTGGAATATGGTGGAGCAGAAAAAACAGGGCAACCACAAAAGCTTATTTTATGATTTTCATCTGTACCACCCTGACAAACAACTCACTTCCACATCAAAACAACCACCTCTCGACTCTATTCCAATTCGTCTGCTCCCTCCATCCCCTATAAACTACGTAACAGGATTCCCAATCGTCTATGAGTCGTAATAACAAACCCCCTGGCGACCGGCTAAACTCAGTGGCAACAGATGGGACCATGAGCTGCAACATAACTGGGATCTGACACACTGGTCTCCACGCACAAATAATTCAACAGGGATCACACACAAACTTTAAACACTGTAATCCATTTTTCTGAACAAAAAACATCTGGGAGCGAAAATCCACTAATCTGATATTAAATCCGCCGATTTGTTGAAAAACAGTGAGATTAGCCGGGAAGTCGGGAAGAAATGACTAACTGCCTATTGCATAGGAGGAGGAGGTGGGATTGTGTTTGTGTGTGAGTGTGTGTAAGAGCCTTTGTGTGCATTTGAGTGAGTGTTTGAGTGTGTGTGCTGTCATTGTGTCATTAATGCTGGGTGTTTGCGCTGTCCTGGCTCATGTAAGAGGCTTGTCTAATCTCATTGGTGATACCTCCTGTCTGTCATGCACTCCTCTCTTTATTATTCCCCCGCTTAGTTGCACAGGAAAAAAAAAGTGCTAATCCCCATCTCTCTCTCTCTCTCCCCCTTTCTCCCCCCTTACCTCCTTCCCCTCACTCCTCTGTCTCTCTGTCTCTTTCAGTCACTAATAAACACATAACAATGAAGCAGCCCCGCGGGCAAATAGCGACATGGAAGAAAAGCACAAACACACTAATTATAGCCTGTTACATATGTGTAATATTTGAACTATCAGTGTTGCGTGAAAAATGGATTAAGAGTACAAAATAGTGATTCATTTATGTCATATTTTATACGTGTGCATATGGCCGGGTATGATTATGGTACTGGCACTCGCAACAATGGCACCACTGCGAGGAGAACGCTATTCTTGTCATCGCCACGACCAACTGAGCTATTACTGTTTTTCTAAAAAGAAGTTAATTGTCATTGTGGGAACAATTTCCAAACACCTTTCATAGGAGTGTATTGAAATATACAAGTATTTATGTGACTATAGTAAGCATCCACTGACACCTTATTGCCAGAATAAGAATCGACTGTGTAGATCGGGGACACCAAAACATCACTAGAAGTCGTACAGCTCAAGAAACACAACAGAAGCTCCAAATTACATCAAGGACTTATTAAACCCTTACTGTATATTCGGGGACATTCACTAATATCGCTGAATGGGGCTCTGCTGGTTATTTCGAAGTCCCTTCTAGTAAACTACGGTGAGAGCTTTGTAACTTTTCTTAGATAAGAATGTGCTAAGTAAATAAAGTTTATATTTATATATTGTCACAAGTGACCCATCAACTTTTGAATGTGGGTTAAACTAACATCCGGAACAAAACTACTTCGCTCTAATGCTTTCTTCAAACACTGAATGCCCCAACTTTTGGTTGTACGCCCAGATAAAATGGTTTAGCTGGTCTGCATATACCTCTTGTTTGTTTTCATCTTGTCTCACCTTAACAAAACAGTAGTGAGTGAAGCCCTTGTCCTATCAACATGGAAAGTGAAGTACTGGCTGCCACTCAGTCTAAGATATATGCCAGTGCCGAACAAATTGGAGACAATAATAACCCTTTTTCATGTGGTGTGAGTGTGTGACTGCTACACAAACCCACTTACCAATTGAGCTGACTCTGGCCGGTGGTCCTCCAATGCTGGAGGGGGCAATGCTGTGCTTCATGGAGGTGGGGTCCAGCTTGGTGGCAGCAGCAGCAGCAGCCGGCACCTGTGGGGAAGTTGGGGGGGAGTTGGGTGACTTGCTCTCGGATGCCTTAGGCTTGGCCGACAGGTTCAGTGGCTGTGCACCCTCACTGTCCTGCAAAAACCAAAACAGCACAGTTTCGCCTGCTGTGACCACCGAAGGAATTTGGAAGCGGGAGGCGCAGGGACCACCCTCGCCCTCCCCTCACCGAGACCACTTTCAATGGAGGCGTGCTAATCAAACGGGAGCCCATGCACAGCAATCTGAGGCAAGCCTGGCGGGACGGATGATAAGGTGCATGCCACTGCCCTTCTTCAAACAGCTCGTGATAAGCAAAAAAAAAACCAACAACAACAACAACAACAACAAAAAAAAATCCCAGCACATACAAAAATAAATATTTACATATTTTGGTGCAAACCACTGACATTCACATGCAAAACAACTGACTTCCTATCACAGCAAACTCAACCTTCAAACAAGGCAATTCATGCACGTGCAAACCCCACATGCAGGAAACATGCACTAGAGTGCTGGGCCTTGACATGCTACAAACAACCAAAAACACGAGGAGGAGAAACACCTTGAAATCATTCGCAAAGCTACAGTCTTTCACAGAGAATAACACCTCCCTCAGAGAGTCTTTAGAGGTGTGAGAGTCTAAAGACACTGCGACGTCTCAATGTATCAAACAGTGAACAGAGCAGAGGGCTGTCTGTCACTTCAATGTGCACTTGGTCCATTAGAAACAGGAGACCTTCATGGTTGGGAACATGAGAGTGTGAAGAGAAAAGCAGGAGAAGCCCTTTCTGCCTCAACAACAAACACACTCACGGCAACCACAAAACAATCAATACAATTCTTAAAGCAGCTGATTTTTGAGGTCCATTTTGTTAACAATATTTGTCAGAGATGATCTAGAGGAGCCATTCCACTTCCTGTTAATCTTATTGTACACAACTGGACTGCAGAAGTGGGCACTCGCGAGATAGTCCTCAGTTAATAGGAGTTAATGGAGCTAAACAGCTAAAACAATTATTCGCATCTGCTTTTTTAGACCAAAACCCCCAATTTTATTTTAGCTATAGCAAATACAGTATGGAAAAAAATGAAAACTGAAACAAAACATTAATGTCCTTTTATTTTTGTTAAAGGGAAGTCCGATAAAATGACAGCATTCTGCTAACGCATGCTGATGGGTTGGTTAGCACCTGTTTCCAAATGATAACTAAAGCAGACAATAGAAGTGCAGTTAAAATAATGACAGAAACATAAATATGAATAAGAAGCAGCTGTTTGTGGTCTGCTGCTGCTCATTTCATGAGTGAAATCAAAATGGTGCATGCTGTAGAGTGGCTTATGGTGCTGTGATGTCCCTAATACTAAGAGAAAGGTATTTTACTACAGTGGAAACCTATGAAAATTGAAACATGCAGACAAATATCTTTTGGCTTGAGCACTTCTATCGGAAACAATGAACATTTTCTGACAAAAAATGTTTACCCCAAGAAGTTTACATATTTGAGCTATAGTACAGTAAGGCTCCATTCATTCTGGTCTATCTTCTGAGCGCCCCCTATGAAAGCGGAAGTCCAGATACTGGGAGATGCTGCGTATTTATAAATTCTTTGATATAATTAAATTCAGTCATCCATCTATCACTGTGCTGCTCTGCATACAGCAACAATCTCAACACAACAGACAGCACTCCTCAAGTAAATCGGCATGTGGACCACCACTGTTATCACGTTAACTGTCATGGCAACATCACCCCTGCTGTCGACCTAATCCAATCAGGAGGAACCTTAGAGGGTCACATGACAGGAAGGGAGGAATTAGATCGCAGAGGGGCCAGATGTACACAGACCACTCTGTGTAATTAAAACTCCACAATTAAAAGCCAGACACAACATGAGGCGAGGGACGGCTTAACGGGCCAGCCAGTTAAAGGCACACAATAGCGTGAAAATGAGGCCTAGAAATACAGTTTGTTGGTTGCTTCACAAAATTCTGCATGTGTACACGCCACAAAACAGAATGAAAGAGAAGTTTCGGCATTACAGGTGTAGCAAAATTTAAGCCTTACAACAGAGAGAATAGAGACATTATTTGTCTTTATTTTCTGGTCATTAGTCTAATTGCTGTTTAGGCAGAGTAGAAACTGGCATACAGTAGAAAAAGAGAAACTATTGTGTGTCTGTGTGCGTGCGTGTGGTATATTCACTCATTAAGGCCGACTTTCCCTGATTCCCACTCCTTGAGTCTTACTAAGCCTTATGAGCCCCTCACAACTCAATTAAGCCCTTCCAATTAAGCCCCTACATGTGTACGTGCTCATGCATGTGCGTGTGTGTGCGATGAGGCCTAACCGGATTGTCCTTCATTAGGAGGGGTGGGGGGGGGCTTTCTAAATAGACGGAGGACCCCCAAAGATGCCTTCAGTGAGACAATGGGCCGGAGAAGATGAGGAGAGAAAGGAGAAAACTGAGGAGGATCTTCTCAATCCTGACCCATATTATGGTGGGCTTTGGCTGGGAACATGTTTGAATATTTATTACAAATAGATAATGCCTATGCCTCTTGTACAGTGGATTGGGGGAGTTTCCCTTCGCGCCAAGCCAAATCCTGTGGTGGGAAGGTGGCCAACCTGCATTATGCCAGTGTGGAGGAATTAGTTTAGACAGTGGAGCTGAGAGGCTTGGACCGACTTGTTTGTGTGTGTGTGTGTGTGTGTGTGAGGCCTCTAAAGCCTCTGAAAGGCTTGGAATCTTGAATTAATACAATTGCTTTTGTGTCTCTCTTGGCTGATGAAACAGTCTCCAGCTTTGAGACCGAAAACATGCAGAGTGACAGCGAGAGCCAGAGGGACACAGAGAGACAGAGGAGAAGCAGAAGGGGAGAGATAACGCTTGCGAGAGAGAGTGTGTCTGTGTGTGTGTGTGTGTGTGTGTGTGTGTGGGCTGTATTTCACTTCTGTGGATGCAGACATGTGAAAGCGACATCAGGGTTCTGCATCTTATCACGGGAGCTGACGGTTCAATTAACAGGACAAGTGTGTGCGCCACTACCGTTTATCCCAGTCAGGTCCGTGTGCATGTGTGTCTAGGTGTGTGTGGTGCTAGGGACAAGACCCTTAAATGTGCCTTTCACTCTTCATCTCTGTCTTTCCTCTCTTTCTCATCTCTTTCTTTCCTTCCAGCTGTAAGTGATCTTCATATATTAATTATATTGTCATAGTGAATTCTATTACAGACAGCACATAGTTTCCTTTGTGGTGCAGATTCAAACTAACTTCTGTGGATGTATTGATTCCATATTTGAATCACAATCACATGAGAGTTTCAAAGATAACATGGGAGGGAGAACTGGACACAATATGCTTCATTTATTTGAGTACATGGTCCCCATCTGTATTATATGCACCCTTTAATAATGTAGCACAATATTATGAGCGATAGCAAATTACTGTAGACCCCTGGAGGTCTCCAGAACCCACTTTAAGAAGCACTGTACAACTGTACACTGTACTATCAAGGTTTCATATAGTGAATTTTGTATCAACTGATAATGACAATTTTGTGCTGCCTAAATGTTCAAAAATTGTCTAATGAAGAGCTGTATAACTTTAACACAGGTCACAATTTTTTTGTTTCCCCCGGATAAATAAAAAAATAAAAATAAAAATAATAAAATCTAAAATAAAAAATAAAATAAAAAATCTGTATCAGCTATCGGCCAAATTCTTTTTAAAATATTAGTATCTGCCCAAATTCTTAAAAAAAAAAAAAAAAATACAAATGTATTTTTTAAAATGTACTAACACTACTTAATACTACTGAATAAAAGAGCAGTTTATTTCATTATGCTGTTTTACATTTCAGAACCATTAATAGGCATCAGTGTCCTGATGTTTATCTGCTTATCTGCTGTTAATCGATAATGATACTTCAGTTGATCTGCTTCTTGTCTGATAGGGATCTGTAACAGTTAAAGTGGACTGATAATGAAACTTTATAAAGAAAGTGACTTAAAAAAGAAACAGTAAACACTGTATCCAAGTAAGGTACCTTACTATATGTTACAATTGTCTGGTATGTCAGTAACTGTGCTACATATGGTGCATAATTTGAAACGCACTATTGTATGGGTCTGTATGCATGCCTGCCCACATCTGAAGATCCACTCTTGCATATAAGAGAGCTGCATGTAACTGCAGCTGCAGTGATTTGAACATATGTGTGTGCATGTGTGTGTGTGTGTGTGTGAGGGGTCTGGTTTCTACTTGGTGTCTCGCTCTACACCTGTATGTGTGTGTATGTGTGCTTTTTTGAATGTATGTGTTTGTCCGTGTCTCACCCGAGGGTAAAGCACTTAAGCAGTGTGAGCCTGAGTCCAAACAGCTGTGAGCAGAGGCAGGCAGTGGGCCTTTAAATGACTAGAGACCTGAGATAGAGCCCACAGGGAGAGCACACCACTGAAATATACATGTCACTCGACCAGAGAGAGAGAGAGAGACAGGAAAGGAGTGTTAAAGGGAATGAGTGAGAGCGCTTCAGTGGTCAGCCTGAAAGAAATAAAGAGAGAAAGAGAAAGAAAGAAGAGAGAAAGCAAGCAAGCAAGAAAGAAAGAAAACTCTTCAAAGCACTTATCTAATGTTTGTGAACAGCTCTGTGGTCAGTCTGCGATTTTGCCTCTATGGAGACTGTCGGGGTCCACGTTGGTCCACTCCCCAGTCAGCCACTCCCACTGGACTGGGGAGGCCATTACGACTCCCTGCTTTCCCTCCACCACAGGCCACAGCACTTGCCTGTCCTCCATATATATGGTAATAACGTGTGTGTCAGTGGGAGCAGGATGGTAGCATGAGTGTGTGTGTGTGTGTGTGAGTGAGATGGAGATGTAGGGAGGGGCTGATGGACAAGGAAGTAGGGGTGCAAGCTCTGGGGTCAACCACAAGCTTTAATGTGTGTCATGAACCAGTCCTGACGGTGCGTGTGTGTGTGTGTGTGCATGTGTGTGCGTGTGTATGCGTGTGTGTGTGTGTGTGTGAGGTAGAGCAGTACTCTAGAGGGCAGCATGAGACCATGTAGGATCTGTGGCAGCTCCATATTTTTT
>VUQI01047296.1:9447-20446 GCA_015106735.1 Paratilapia polleni | reverse complement strand
TATTGTAATTCATTATTATTAGGTTGTTCTAAAAGCTCCCTGAAAAACCTGCAGTTAATCCAGAATGGGAAAGACCTCATAGTACCATATTATCCCAATAGAGCACTTTGCTCTCAGACTGCAGGCTTACTTGTGGTTCCTAGGGTATTTAAAAGTAGAATGGGAGGAAAAGCCTTCAGCTTTCAGGCCCCTCTCCTATGGAACCAGCTCCCAGTTTGGATTCGGGAGACAGACGCCCTCTCTACTTTTAAGATTAGGCTTAAAACTTTCTTTTTTGATAGAGTTTATAGTTAGGGCTGGATCAGGTGACCCTGAACCATCCCTTAGTTACGCTGCAATAGACCTAGGCTGCTGGGGGCTTCCCTTGATGCACTGAGCACTTCCTCTTCTTCACTTCCTTTCACTCTCAAAGTGTTTATAGACCACTTGCATTTAATCATTAAACTCTGTTTCTCTCCCACAGTTTCTTTTGTCCCGTCTCCCTCTGCTCCCTTCATTTTCCCCTCATCCCCAACCGGTTGCAGCAGATGGCTGCCCCTCCCTGGGCCTGGTTCTGCTGGAGGTTTCTTCCTGTTAAAAGGGAGTTTTTCCTTTCCACTGTTGCTAAGTGCTTACTCATAGGAGGTTATTTGATTGCTGGGGTTTTCTCTCTAATACTGTAGGGTCTTTACTCCACAATATAAAGTGCCTTGAGACAACTGTTGTTGTGATTTGGCGCTATATAAATAAAATCGAACTGAACTGAACATACTAATGCTGGATCAGGGCTTCTTCTGCTCTCAGTCTTAGTTCTTGGTACTGCTCCATGTCTACATGATTGCATGTTTCCACGTCTCCACTGAAGTCCACTGATCTCATTTTCCATTATTCTGCTGTAAGGAGTTGTTAGAAGATGGTAAACTGTGGCCTTAAAGAGCTAGACATTGCAAGCAACAATACTCAGATGGGGTGTAGCGTTCAAGTCATGACCTATCGGTATGAAAGAGAACAAAGTCAGGAAAGCATTACACCACAAGCAGCTTGGACTGTACAAATGATGGGTAGGGTCCATTATTCATGGCGTTAATCAATGTCACGCCATGTTGTCACTGATGCCTGCTCTGTTCTGTGCTGAGGTATCGCTGCTGGCTCATGCGTTCCATTTTTCCACATGGAAGAATGTATTCCACATATGTGCTTGGAAGGGTGAGAAATCTCAGAACAGAGCCTTGCTGCCAAATATAAATTACTGCAGATGGAAATATCAGTCTTCTTCATCACCACTATAGTGGTGACATTTTTTTCCATTCTGAAGTTTCCCTAAACATTTACTGAAGCTTCTGACTCATATTTGCAAGATTTTATGCGTTGCACTGTTGCCACTCAATTGGGTGATTGGACCACATGATAAAAGATTTTATATAGATTTAGCTCACAGGTAAAACTTTGACACTTTGTCCAAATTTCTAATCACCTTCATCAGTTTAGTACTTGATCACCTGTGCACTCAGCCCTTACTACTACATTGCTATCAGCAATGTAAAAAAATCCTCATAATACATTCTTCAATTTAAATCAGCTAACATTTCAATTCTGGTTCATTTCCTTAACATCTCACAACTATGTTGTGGTGTTTTGCTCTCAGGGGTACAAAAAGCCTCAAAAACTACTAAAGCTCTGGGACTGGTTGCACCAACTAGTCCTTAACTAAGCTTGGTCTTAACTGCTAAGTTAGTCCTTGGGTCATTCCATCTCAATTCAACACGGACCTTCTGCTCGACCATCTCCAATCTGAATAAAAATTTTAAAAACTTTGAACATATATAACAATTGCTGTGAAATTTTACCTTCATATATCAAATACTCTTCTATATTTAAAAAAATAAAATAAAAAATGGGCCATCGACCCATTTTCAGGCCTTTTTTTCGCACATTGAAATCTGAGGCAATGTTTGAACATTAGTATCTCCAAAACTATTAAAGATAAAAAAAAATTCTGAAATTTTCACAGGTCTTTCTTACCATCAAAATGACTCAGGATATGTAATTTAGGATAGATATAGGACAGAGTATAGGCTAGTTAAAATATGAAGAAAAAATAATTCCAGCAGTCCTGTAAAGTCCCATATTTGAGCACACACTAATAAAAAAACCTCACATTGCAAAAGACAACTAGCAACAATTTCTGAATAGTATATAGTTATGTTTCACAACAATGAAAAAAAAAGCAAAACATTTTATGGTCCAATGTTTGGACATATATAAATATTGCAGTGAAATAGCAATAAAACACACAGAATACTGTTTAACACGAAACTATTAGTCACAAAATTAAAGAAAATGCTATTTTCTTTCAATTTTCATGTTGGATTGAGCAAATATCTCAAACTGTACCACAAAAACCAAAATATCAGTAAACTGTCCTATCCATATACAACAAAATTCTGGAGTTTCCAGATGGAACTCTAATTATAACTGACAAAATAATTTAGTTAAATATGTGCATATTTTTCATTTTCGAGACCTACAGCCCTGGAGCACTCTTATAATTCAGGTAAATAGAGGGCATTAAAAACTCAACAAGTACTGATGTAAAATTTTTCATACATAAAAATAAATATAACAAAACAATTAAGAGTAATAAAACAAAGATTAGTAGCTCATTTCACAAGTCTTTTTTTTCCAAAAAAATATATCGTGAAAAGTATTTGATATATGAAGCCAAAATTTCACAGCAATCACTATATGTGTCCAGACTTTGGAGCATAAAATTAGACAAGACGGTCGAGCAGACAATGTTCTAACCTCCTGAGACTCTGTGTCCACACCTTATACTTCATTCTACGCAATATAATGTGTATACATTGTTAAGCAATGTTGACTTTATTCTGTTGTCCTGTAAAATAAACTGAATCCCTGATGTGATGGTGCAGGTTCACCATCCCGGCCGCAGGTCAGGATCTCTCTGCCGTCATACACACTGATGATCCGGTTTGCTGTGTTTATTAGGACTGGTTAGAAATTTGCTACGAGCTTTATTCTGATTATGATGACATACTTTTTTTGGGGGGGAAATTATGTAACAACTATGTAATGAAGTGACTCTTCCTATTCAAACGGGAAGCTTAGTTTTTGTACTTATCAGGTCCAAGAAATCTCAAATAGAAGAGCAGCTGTGCCAACCTGTTTCTGAGACATTCAGTAAGTTGAATGTCTCATAGAGAATCTGAGCTCCTCATTGTTGAATATATCCAGTTGATTACCTACTCCTAAATGTGTAAAAGTCTGCTAGTTGGGAAGTTGACACATGAGATGTGACATTGCTACAAGTTTGCTACATTGTTATAATGTGGTGTACAGAAATGAGATTTTGACTGCTCCCAACTACACAATTTACACAATTTATACTCAACTGTAGTGAGAAGAAGGCTGAAGCGTTGATAGTGCCACTGTATTCGCAGCCATTTGCCCAAACAAAGTGATGGAAAAACAGCTAAAACTAAACCCATACTGGTCATTTATTTTCTATGTTAAGCAAGGAAAAATACTTCAAAAATCAGTGGCCCTTACTGTACCACATCACAACTCAACAGTCAAATAATAAAAAGTTAGCATTTCACTGCAATAAAACAAGACTTACAATGGGCAGTTAGAACAAAATGATAAAATCAAGCAATGCAGCAGATACAATGCCCTTTTTATTCTATGTATCTTGTTCCAGATTACCCAAATTATTTGCAACTCCACTGCAAACCGTTCAGTTGGAGATTTAGGTGAATTATGCTGGCAGCTCTTCATGTATCCTTAAGCTGTTAGCCTGGAGCAGAGATGAGGTGAATGCTACAGAGACTTGGTTCTTTCTTTCTCCACACCCCAACTTCTTTTTCTTTCATTTATTTCATACTTCAAAAAAAAAGAAAGTGTTCTTTCAACATATATTTTTAGCATAACTCATTTTTAGGCTGCATAATTTAAAGGTTTGGGGGAAAATCAGCCCCATTTGCTTCCTCAGAACTCACTGGAAACAATCCCCTGTTCCCATAAACCACATATGGTTGCTCATGGGGAGGCAGTAGATTCCCTGACACATCAATATTTGAGAAGCTGATAAATAATGAGCAGGGTGAAATGAGAGTACATTAGGTATTTCTAATTACTGAGGGCATTTCATCCTACTCTTTTGTAATGTTTTATGCATTTGAGGTGCATTTTGCCCCTGTCTATAACTAACTGACAAGAAATGAGGATCTGAACTGGCACATTATGGTATAAACTTTGGTTTATATTGGCATTCAGAGAGCATGAGTGTGTTTCTGTGCTTTTGGATGGCATATCACCAAATGTGTGGCTCATTTCTGAGAATGCTCTGCTTGTTTTTCACACACAGCGATGTATCTCTTTTATGTTGTGTTGTGGTTAAGAGCTGAGATTACAAGGATGCGCTTCATCACGGCAGACGAGTGTTTCTATGGTATGAAACAGCTTTGTTGTTCCTGGACTAAAAAGGGTCTTTGACTCAGAGTGATTCCTGTTTCTGTTCTGTTGTGAATAATAGGCTTCTTACCTTATACCCAAAATAGAGTGCCATTAGAAGATTACTCATGTGATTTGGTTCTACATAAATAGAAACTTCGACAGGAAACTTCATACAGGAGAGAAATCACATAAAAAAAAATAGGGTAAGTACTGTAATAGAAGTAGGGTGTAGAAATCTCCGGACTTTGTCTCATATTAGTTTTGTTTTTAATTTTTTAATGACACAGCTCTTTACCTTCTTTTCATTTACCTGCTCATGCCACAACACTAAAAATAGATATATGTGGTATCGTGGGATTCAAGAAATCTCTGGCTTTGCTAAATATCACAAATTTTCTTTTATGTCTTACTTATTTTGCACAAGATCTGCCTAAACACACACTGTCCACAGTCCTGATGGCTGCTTTGGGTCTGGGCTTTATGATGAAAATTACAGGATTACACATAGATAAAAGCTGGCCTTGCCAGTGGAGACAAGGGTTTCATTTTTATCTAAACAGTTTTGGGCATTTATATATAATTTGGGGTAAGGCCAAAAACTGATTAGACTAAACTTTTGTTGTCTCACAATATTATTTGGTTACCAAGAGTCCTTTTTGGAGTGTGTTTACAGCACCGCACAGTCCTCTAACAGTACAAATAAAGCCAGTTCCACTGGAGAATTTATTTCATTTTTTATTTTAGGTGAACCAAAAAATCTTTAATTTTCACTGACTTCAAAAGTCCACTGCATTGTGTTCTGACATTTTCACAAGAAACCTCAGAGGGCTTTCTTTCTGTCTGACCTTATTCATGCATATAGAGGATGTGTCAGAAGGTACAGCCATTTTAATTAGGGTATTTCATTTAAGGAAAGCCTTTTAGTGGCTTATGGTCATTAACTGTTTACAATATACTTAACTCAGTTTATTTTATTCATAGCTGTCCAGCCACTAACCTTGAATGATATTAATTCAGGACATTATAACCCCACACTATCACTGTTATTTTGCTAATTACACCCATGCTAAGGCTGTTAGCACTGCAGCTCCCATCCACCACTCACCAACCTCTTCCTTTAAGTGGTATAGGTTTAAATCATCATGCCTCATCAAAGTTCGATGAAAAAATGTACAGTCACTGTGCTGTTTGCATGTTAGCATGAAACCTTTCTTATAATCGTGACTCTTCTTAAAAACCTACATACTGTTTCTGTTTCTGTACAGATTATTCAAAAGGCATTAATTAAGAGTATGTTTTAATTTTGGATAAAGCCAGTCTAGCTGTTAGCTTCTTTTAGTCTTTAAGTTAGGCTACCATGTCAAAAGTACACCCCTGTAATTAACAATCTGACATGACACTGATGACAGTATTATTTCTTTAAGAAAGAAAAACGTTTTTTAAGTAATTCTATATTTGGATGTTAACAGGTAACACTAGCTGGCTGGCTAGTTTAGTTCCCAAGCTGCATCAGTAATTGCGACACAGCATGCGAAAATCAAGCTACAGAGATTTTTCATGTTTCAGAACTTCTAGATTAAGATGTACCCCCCCCCAAAAAAATAGATTTCATTCATCTGTCATTTATTTTCTATTAATTTTTAACTTCTTTGAATTATTGTGGTTTACTAACAATGGAAACAGATAAATACTCACTCAGATAAATAGTCACTTGTAGCACATTTGTAAATGACTAAACTTCTCATAAAATCTCCACTAGGTTTACAAGGAACCGTCGATCAATCACAATCCACACAGTGTTATTGCCACAGGCTAAAGAAAGAGAAGTTGCCAGTATCACTAAGGAGGCAAATTGCACTGGGTGACTGGCCAGGTTGCAACCCTAGGTGTGCGTGGCTCCGTTGAGCGGGGCTTTTCCGCTAATAGCTGAGAGGTTTGCTGGACGAGGATTTGGGGCAAAATGGTGCGCTGTTTATTTGCAGTTTATGCATCAGAAATAGCTGGACACTAAGGAAGGAGAAAAGGAATTGTATCAATTGTCTAGGGATATGGAGCTGGAAAGGATGTACAGCAGGTTAGGGTGATTAAGGATAGAGCTTCAAATGTACTAACAAGGGAAGAGCGTGTGTTGAGAAGATGAAGGAGTACTTTGAGAAGCTGATGAATGAAGAAAATGAGAGAGAGGAGGACAGATGGAGGAAAGTCAGTGAATCAGGAAGTGCAGAGGATTAGTAAGGAGGAAGTGAGGGCAGCTATGAAGAGGATGAAGAGTGGAAAGGCAGTTGGTCCAGATGACATACCTGTGGAGGTATGGAGATGTCTAGGAGAGAGGGCAGTGGACCTTTTAACCAGATGTTTTAAACACAATCCTGGAGAGTGAGAGGATGCCTGGAGAATGGAGAAGAAGTGTACTGGTACTGATTTTCAAGAACAAGGTTGATGTGCAGAGCTGTAGTAACTACAGAGGGATAAAGTTGATGAGCCACACTGTGAAGATATGGGAAAGAGTTGTTGAAGCTAGGTTAAAGAGAGAGGTGATGATCTGCAAGCAGGTTTCATGCTAAGAAAGAGCACTACAGATGTGATGTTTGCTTTGAGAGTGTTGATGGAGAAGTATAGAGAAGGTCAGAAGGAGTTTCACTGTGTCTTTGTGGATCTAGAGAAAGCAGATGATAGGCTGCCAAGAGAGGAACTGTGGTACTGTATGAGGAAGTCAGGAGTGGCAGAGAAGTATGTGAGGGTGGTGCAGGACATGTACAAGACAAGGATGTCTTGTATATGTGTGTTGTATATGCAAGACATATACAAGCCAAATCAACAGTTGTGTTGATTTGGCGCTATATAAATAAAATTGAATTGAATTGAATTGAATACAAGGACAGTGGTGAGGACTGCGGTAGAAGTGTCAGATGGGTGCAAGTTGGGGGTGGGATTACATCATGGATTGGCTCTGAGTCCCTTCTTGTTTGCAATAGTGATGGACAGGTTGACAGATGAGGTCAGGCAGGAGTCTCCGTGGACTATGATGTTGGCAGATGAAATTATGATCTGTAGTGAGAGTAGGGAGCAAGTGGAAGAGAGCCTGGAGAGGTGGAGGTATGCTCTGGAGAGAAGAGTAATGAAAGTCAGTGGAAGCAAGACAGAATACATGTGTGTGGATGAGACGGAGGTAGGTGTAACAGTGAAGCTGCAAGGAGCAGAGGTAGTGAAGGTGGATGAGTTTAAGTATCTGGGGTCAACCATCCAAAGCAATGGACAGTGCACAAGAGGGGTGAAGAAGAGAGTGCAGTCAGGGTGGAGTGGATGGAGATGAGTGTCAGGGGTGATGTGTGACTGAAGGATAACAGCAAGAGTGAAAGGGAAGGTTTATAAGTTGGTAGTGAGACCTGCTATGTTGTATGGTGGCACGAACAAAAAGACAGGAGGCCGAGGTGGAGGTGGCAGAGCTGAAGATCTATTCATAATAAATGGATGTTTAAAAAAAATGAAATACTCTGATATGAAATAATATTAGTGAGCAGCAGCTAACTCCAAATAGCCTCCAGCCTTGGACACATTAACAGCAACTTTGTAGTTGTTTTGTGTCTCTTTTCTAGTTATGTTATTGTCAGTTTGCATCTCTGTGGCTGATTTGAAGATCTGTGGTGGTTAGTATGGTCTCTGTAGTCGTTTTGTTTCTCTTTGTAGTCATGTTGTTAGTTTACATCTCTTTGTGGCTGTTTATAGTCTTTTTGTAGTTGTGTTTTCAGTTTGCATCTCTTTTTGGTTGTTTTGCGTGTCTTTGTGGTCAGTTTGCATTCCTCCTTGTAATTTTGTAACTCTTACCAGCACTTTAAATATGTCCAGAACATGGGTCCAGGAGACACATTCAGTAATGCATCTAGGATGCTAACAAGCCAATCAGGTTCTGACTCTTGAAGCGTGGGTCACTGAGGATGCCAGTCAGATTCAACCTGAGATGTTCTGCTCATGTCTGTGAGATGTACAAATAAAAATCTCTTCAAAAAGTGTGGCTGTACAGCAACAGCATATTTTATTTCTTTTCCTGTTTTATACACTATTTAGAAAATAAAACACATTGAATAAATACAAATTTAGAAAGCGACAGATTTTCGCCGTATTCTCACAGCAACACATGGTTACTTTTATGGTGCTCTCTCAGGACTAGCAGGGGGATTCATTTTGCAGAACCCACCCTAAAGCAGACTTGGGCCACACACTGCAATGGAACACTTAAGACTGGGCATGCAGATGCTGAACCCTAACCCTTTTACAGACACAGAGAGAATGGATTGGCACATTGATAGACGTTAAGAACATCTAGAAACACCCGAGGGGAAAAGAAACATCTATATACACAAAGAATAAATAAAGAGAAATTAGGTCCAAGACAATTCCACTGTACAGATATGTCCATTGGATGTGACCAACCTCTTTCCATCTCAACCTCATTTAATCTTTAACCATCAGCCCCACCCACGATAAAGTTCAAATATAGTACAGTACAACATGGGATGTTCACCAACAGCAGATTGCACCATTTACAGTGTTACAAACAAACACAAAATATCATCCAGTGGCTGGCATCAACCTTTCAGTGTGCAGTGTTCATAGTAAGGCAAGATAAAGCAGAGCTCTTTGTATCCAGTCAGTGAGGTGTACAACAGGTAGTCCGGCTTGCCTTGACAGTGGTCTTATAAAATGAACTCCACTCCTGAAGTGTCCCACATTTTGGCAGATGTAGAGTGGCACAAAAGAGTACGGGTTGGATCAGAATGTAGAGGAGAAGCAAAAAGGGTGTCAGTAGTATGTTACAAGTTGTCCAGGGAACTTTCTCTATCAGCCTTTAATGGCAGATGTTTCACCCAGGCATGGCAAACAAGAAAACCAGAGCTGTATACATGGACTAAGAAGACAGGAGCAAAGATCCAGGATACAGGGTCCAGGATCTGGACCATCTCCTTGAGGACTGATGAGACGAGAGGGATAGGTGCTATCTGACTTCCAAGCAGTCCAGGTACTCCTGGGCCAGGTCATAGCAGAACCGGTACTGCTCCTGGGAACAAAACAGAGGGTTAGTCTCTGTGATCATGATTATCAAATATTAGAATGTAATTAAAGTTCTTGGTGGACCCACTTTCCCTCAACGTTCTGGCTACATCTACTTCAGTTAAGGGTCTAATAGACAGTACTTACTTGAGTTGGACGAGAGAAACAGTATGTCCAAAGGTAATGAGATAACCTCTTATATCTTGCCATATCATATTATAACTCTGTGTATGTTGGAGTCGAGCAGAACAGAGGAGACACACATGCACAGTGAAACAGAATGCAAAGGAGAGCAGCAAAACTGTAGTTGAGACTCTCATCACGATTTGTTGGTTTACCGGTTATGAGCATCGTTTACTGCACCTGTCATTTTTTTTTAATCTGTACAAAATTGAAATGTAAAATGAGAACTTTTGGTTTTATGGTGTGCCCCCTCTGAATCGCCATCTCCTGGACTAATCCCAGGAGCTATGCTGTCAGGGAGAATTTGCCCGTCTCCCATATAAATCCTCAAGACAATATTTTCAAACTTTAAATTTCGTACAGATTAAACAAACTATAAATGATGTGAATTAATCAGCTTTACAGGACCTTTTGACACAATAGGGTTAGTAGTTTCCAATCGTTATACTAAGCTAGTTCTTCCAGAAGTAGCTTTACAGCTGACAAAATTAGCATTGCAGCTATGTTGGCATCTTTAGGTATAGTACCACCTACAACTTATCTGTTACATACAACAGAATAGGCTGAAAAGTGATTCCTTTAATTTCCTTGACATTTTTCAGTAAGGCTTTCCACTTCGCTGACATTCTCTGTCTAAAGCAGTGCGGTACAATATAATGTTGTGGTACGATATATACATTGCAGTAAAGACAAAGTCTCCTAGTTGCTTACCATTGTCTCCACCATGTTTGGCTTAGAGTTGCGCAATGTTTTGGCAGCAAAGAACACATCCACCATGCTGTGGTGACGAATCATTTCCAGGATCATGGTGCAGGCACAGAAAGTACCGCTTCGGCCGCCGCCATTGCTACTCCAGAAGGAACGAACAAAGACACGCATAGAAAGAGAAAAACACAGAGAACAGAAGCATGAAGACATGAGTGACCCAATAAAGATGTGGTACAGCAGCTCAGACAGCCTCTCAGAGGGTGAGCTACAGAGTGAAATGTCACAGTTTGACTGAGCGCAGATCAAGCATGCTGCCAGAAAAAGGCCAGCCGGCAGACATTCAAGATGAATATCTGAGTAAAGTTCTCATTAAAATACGGGAGCTGGGATTTAATCAGATACTAAATGTCTTACACACAGCCTGACCTCCAGAGAACAAAGGGCCCTGACATGGAGATAGGGGATAATAATAATGCAGTGCTGATGCCGTATTTATTGGTTAATATTTCTTCAGCAAAACTAAAATGTAATAACTGTAAAAAAAAAAAAAAAAAAAAAAAAAAAAATTTAAAAAAAAAAAAAAAAAAAAAAAGGGGATAAGGGG
>VUQI01047295.1:0-15955 GCA_015106735.1 Paratilapia polleni | reverse complement strand
GGTCTTAAAAAATCAGGCCCCATCATATCTTAAAGACCTCATAGTACCATATTATCCCAATAGAGCACTTCGCTCTCAGACTGCAGGCTTACTTGTGGTTCCTAGGGTATTTATATATAGGTATAGTGTGTCTTTTGTCCTGTCTCCCTCTGCTCTCTTCTGTTTCCCCTCACCCCTAACTGGTCGAGGCAGATGGCTGTCCCTCCCTCAGCCTGGTTCTGCTGGAGGTTTCTTCCTGTTAAAGGGGAGTTTTTCCTTCCCACTGTTGCTCATAGGGGGTCGTCTGACTGTTGTGGTTTTCTGTCTAATATTGTAGGGTCTTTACCCTAAAATATAAAGCACGTTGAGGCGACTGTTGTTGTGATTTGGTGCTAGATAAATAAAATTGAATTGAACTGAACTGATACGCTGCATGGACATTTTCACCTTTCTGCACTCCTTCCTTGCTGAAGAATTGTAAAAATTATAAAACAGTTTTACATCTTTTTACCATTGCTGACAATGAGTGCTTGAGAAACTGTTCCTTTAGTAAAAGAAGCAATACAACACTCTGAAAACACCCCACTACAAATAAAACTGCAATACTGGCAAATTGTATATACAGTATCAAAAGTAAAAGTGATCATTGTGCAGAAAAATGTTCCCCACCAGTGTTATATGGATTAGTATTACTGTTGCAGATGTTTAAGGCTGAGCTCGGTTTAAATACTTTTTCAATTTCAATTTTTCAATTTCAATTTTATTTGTACAGCGCCAAATCACAACAACAGTCGCCTCAAGGCGCTTTATATTTTAGGGTAAAGACCCTACAAATTAGACAGAAAAGACAGAAAACCCCAACAATCAGACGACCCCCTATGAGCAAGCACTTGGCAACAGTGGGAAGGAAAAACTCCCTTTTAACAGGAAGAAACCTCCAGCAGAACCAGGCTGAGGGAGGGGCAGCCATCTGCCGCGACCGGTTTTTCTGTTTAATCTCCAGTAATCCATCATATTCTATAAAATCAAATGCTTATAGTGTGGCCGTCCTGTGAGGACGTCTCTAAATAGCCTTTAATGACCTCAGAAAACAGCCCTACACCTTTATTTAAAAAAAAAAAAAAAACGTTCATAAAATAACACAAAAATCACAGCTGAATTCAAATTCTTTAGCACTGTATAACATGGTAGGATTAAAAATATCAATGAAAAATGATTAAACTTAGTTTGGTTAACCAAGTGCTTGTTTTTAAATGGCAGGAGTTCCCCTCTCCATCATCAAGGCTTTCCTTGCTAACACGCTAAGGGGGTTATTAAAAACGTCTTCACACTACACTCTATAACTTCTCTACATCACAGATGTTGGCCAAGGTTATCAGTAAGAGAAAACCTATCTGTTCAAATGATAAATCAGAGGGCTCATTTACTTGCTAATGCTAGCTCGGTTTCCACAAATGTGCAGATGGTAACTGATCTCAGTGCAGTAAAAGCAGAGTCAGTGGCAGCTTGTTTAGCATGCTGGCCTCTCATCAGACCATAAGTTTATCCACAATGTGCACACAGCCAGAAAAAGCTGCTGGCCTCACAGCTTACCCAGCTCCAGCCTTTGTTAACAGTACACAGCCGAGTTAAGCCTGCTTTCAGAGAAGATAGCCAACTGCAGCTCCAAGATGGCAGTAATTTAAAGGATGGCTCCTTGAGATGCAAGAAGAGAGATCACTTTAAACTTGATAGGTTTTAAATTATGTCTACTTTTAGATTTCACTGGGCAAGCACTGATTTCCTTGCTTGCTCTGACAGAACACTACTGTCATACTGTGATCTAAAATTTCATACGATGCTAAAAGATGGTTACAGGTGTATCCAAAGTTCACTCTCACTAAATTAATTAAATTTCACAGAGTAAGCTTTAGAGGACCCAATCATTGCTAAAGTATGAGATGCGAGAGAGCCAATAAAAAAAATATGAATAGACAAAGCTGTCATATTGATATTTAAGATCTGTTGATCTGATTGACACTTTCATTAAAAAAACAAACAAAAATACTACACAAGAGCCTTCCAGGACCAATCCATTATTTTTGGCAGAGGTAGAAACGAGCTACGTTTTTCACAACTCTGGACTAACCTAATGCAGTCCTAGGTTTAACTTATTTAATTTTGACAATGTGCCCTGCGACAGACTGGCAACTTCTGTAGGGTGTATCCTGCCTCTCACCCTGTGACCGATGAGACAGGCTCCAGGTTTTTTTTGGTATAAAAAAAAAAACAACTGGACACATTGTTGCACTTCTTGATTTCTTAAATCATATTTTTATTATAGCGCAGTATTTAATATAACATAGAATAGCTTTATTAATTATATTGCTCTGCATAAAAATACATGTACAGCATACATTCAATGTAGAAATTGATTAAGAAATGTCACCAATACTCTGTGTGTGTGTGTGTATGTGTGTGTGTGTGTGTGAGTGAGAGAGAGAGAGAGAGAGAGAGAGAGAGAGAGAGACAATGTGTAAAGAAGGGCATCCTCTCAGCTGGTCCAGGTGAGTCTGAATCCTGAAGGCAGGGAGGAGTACTGGGCTTGGAAAACAACATAGACTTGGTGGGAGGTGGCTGTGAATGGAGCAATGTTGGTTTCCTGAACAAACAACACAAGGAGGAGAAATTTATACTTGCATATTGAAACTATCAACAATTACTCACTGTAAATAGATGAGAAATATGAGTGTCAATCTTTCTCATTAACTATAATGTCTATACTTTGTTTTATTTTTTAAGAAAATACTGTACGTATATAGAAATGCACACGGCATGCCAAAACAAGCCTTTTCTGTCATGACTGCAAATAGTGGATTTCATATTTTGATAACAAACTTCTTTTTGCATAAAATCATCATCTATAGCAAAACTTTATGAGTATGTAAATAAACGAGTTGTTATCTTATACTGCATTTTCACACGTGAAAAAGTAAGCTCTTTCCATGGTAATTTTCGGCTTTTTTGAAAACATTTGACACTCTTTTGAGAATGCCTAAAGTCAAAGACAGTTGTGCTGGTGGTATGTCAACTTTTGCATAGATGGACATAATTCATAGCTTATTCAACGACAAAGTGGATCTGTTCCAGATGCAGTGAAACAACCCCAAATCAAAACATTACCAGTGGAATGATGTATTTCTAATAATTTGGAGATCTTTTAAATCCCCTGGCCATTATCTATGTAGATAATGGCATGATTATACCACACACTTTAATAGCAAAGACAACACTAGACATTAGATGTCAGAGGTCTGAATAGGACAGGTTTCACCTGTCACTCCCTAATGAGGTTCTCATCACTTGTTCCTAATCTGGAACCCAAATCCCATTTGTGATGTCTGACATATTCGGTATAAAAGGCATAAAAACTTGGATTAAGGTTATTAGCTTAAAGTGTGGGAAATGTTAAGCCTACTAAGCAGTTACATACCACGCCACAATAAGGTCCAACTGGCTGTGAAGAGGTATCTGGGCCATCATACAACTTCAAGAAGTTGTTCTGACAATCTCCAGGATCATCAATACTGATCTGGGCAAAGGTAATGGTCACAACACGACCTCTTGGTGCCAGGATGCCCCATTCACAATGCGTATTATTGGGATAGGTTCCTGGGTAGTTGGGACTTGAGAACGAGCCGTGGTCTCCAAATAGAGTGCCGCCACAACCTAGTACGGAAAAAAACAAACAAAACCAAAACCAATGTCAATAAGAGGCTAAGGTTAAGAAACAGGACCATATGAACAATTATAGTCCTTCCAAGCAGTGCTATTACAAGCAGTAAATGCCATGGAAAACATTGAACAACAATTATACTAATACTACTACTACTAATAATAATATAATTTTCCTGTTGTTCCTAAATAGAGTAGGCTTTAACATCCTAAATACAAGCTTAAAGGAGGACTTTCAAATGTATGTAGGAGTAAATGTAATAGTAAAACATCCCATTTTTACAAAATACACAGCAGCACAACACATCATTCTCTCCTCTAAATGCACCTGCTTGTTTGCAGCTAAGGTTTACCAAAATTGCAAAAGTTGGTTGGTCATACCCACATGACTGGAATATAGACTTCTAAGCTCTTAATATTTTACAGAACCTGGTTTAAAATGATATTCTATACAGTTCAGTTCTAACCTTGAGGGGAGGATGTCCATGTAGCTTCAAAGCCATCGCGAGCATAGGAAAAGTCACTTTTGAAGCGTAAGTAGAGTAGGTTGGATTGTGGGAAGACAGGGTTTGGCAGAGTACTTCCACAGACCTGCCCAATCAGTGGTGAGTCTGCTGTACTGCCGTTACGGATCTGAGAGATGACGATCACAGAAACAAGGATAAAACGTATTACACAAAGAACAAAGCACCCAACACACATTTACACTGAATCTACAACTACTATAATATACGGTATATTTGTATATGAACAAAAGTAAATAGAGAGATACCCATGTCTAATTTTAAATTCATTTTAACTGTTCCCTGGTTCGAACCCCTTCCTTCCAATGAAGGAAATCTTAATTGAACAGCTTATCTGTATTTTAAACTATGATGTATTTCCACCTGGACCCTTTCCTGTTTCCACTGTTCCTGTGGTCAACATTGCTAAATAAAACCATATTCCTTTATGATTGGACTGCTATACTATCTAGTAAAACATGTAGTTGGTATTGATAAGTGGACTGACATTTATAGAGCACTTCTTTTTTTCTTATAGACCATTCAAAGCTCTTTACACTAGAAGCCACTTTCATACAGCATTTTGCTCCAAGCATACAAGACTTTTTCTAACACATGCACATACACACAACATGAAACGAATCCCTAAAATGAAGAAGGCATTAATAACATGTAGGAGCTAAATAACGACAGTAGTCCCTGAATGTATGTCTGTGTCTCTGCGTGTGTGTTGTTCGGTTTACCTCAAGATAGTCAAACTGACAGTTGCTGTGGCTCTCCACATCAAAATTGTTAAAAAAGAATGAGATGTAGCTGTTCTGTGGTGCCCTCAGGATGATGACGCAATCCATGTTGTGGGGATACACGTCAGGCCAGCCCGGACTCTTTAGATAGCCATATTCCTGTTCATATGTTCGGCTACAGCCTGAAAACCACCAAAACCACAGCTAGAGCACTTATCAGGAACCAGGGTCAATCAGTATTCATGATGTTCACTATTTCAAAACCTATTGTGCAACATTCACAGGGACTAGTTCTTCAGGAAAAGGGGCCAATGAAAACTGCAAAAGTACATTTTGTTGATGATGCAGGCAAAGAAGTACACTTTCCAGGGAAAGTGTACTTCTTTGCCTGCATCATCTATAATTGTCTCTTTCCCTGGAAAAAGACCATTGAAATTTCATTTACCTCCATTGTGCTACCTAGCACCTGTCATAATATCCACTAAAATTAAAAGTAATCTGAGTAAATCAGCACTGACTGGTGTACCTTAAAGGACAGCCAGTTTCTGGCATATATTGGTTTCCATGGATTAATGTACAGTACATCATTTTTTAAAGTTAACTTTTTTAAAGCACAAACATTTAAAGTCATTTGAAGTTTGGTAATTTTAAAATAGGCATGATCATTTTTCCTTTGAGCAGGATATTTTGGGTCTATTTCTCCTTTTGCCACAACATTTCCAACAAATACCTACTGGCGATTTGAAAAGTGAAACTGAGGCCATTTCCTGTCACAAAGGTGTCAGATTTGAACTGCACGTGCATCGTTCTGCCATAACTGTAGAAGTCTGGTGGATGACTGTCCGATGCACAGAACTTATGAGATTGCCCGTAGTCTCCCTGAAAACACAAGAATCTTATTAGAATGAGTATCACATTAGTGTGATACTCCTGTGCATGAGTTCTTTTTTTAAAAATCAATAACCCTGATATTGCTACTGTGACAGAGGGTGCTTTCATACTGAACATGCTCAAAGAAACTCTGGTGTACTCTTTTAGTTTGGTTTGCTTAGGCCAATGAGAAAACATCAGTGAAACTCAGACAAAACAGACCAAGATTTATCTTTTAATGTGGTTTCATTCTTAGCAAGCTACAGCACAGACTGTCTGAGGTCTGAAAAAAACAAACCAACGTTTTATGTAACAGCAGATCTATGATTTTGGCATCACAGAAACACCACTAAATCTTTCTGCTGCAGTAAACGTTCAGGAGTGATCTTATAACTCATTTAATGAGCAGTATATGCTGTAAAGTGTATGCACTGAAATACTCGAATGTATAAACAAATTTATAAATGTAAATAAGATTTGTCTGTGACTGAAAAAAAGCACCCTTTTAGTGCAACCTCCAACTGTTAATTTCCACATGATGTGTACCTCTCAATTGGCTGTATGTGACTTTCTCTACACTCCAATCCTCACATTAGGAAACACAGCAGTACAAATTCCTCTCTGCTCAGACTGGCTGCCTGACTGCTCGGTGCTTGGCAGCCTGGTCATGTGTGATTCTGTACAGGTGGCACCAGCTTTACTCAGTTCTGTGGGCATTCAAACTGAAAGTCCCACCTGACAGCTTAGCAATAGACATAGTTTTGTTAATATGTGTTGTCAGAGCCACCTTCCCACTGGTACAGCTGAGTGCTCCCTCCTTTCCACTGCATACTCCATTTCAGAAGATTACATTTAATGCACATGACATATACGAATTTCAAATAAAATAAGGGATAAAACAATTGGATTACCTTCATCTTCATTACAGTGACAGTCAGTTATTTAGGAAGGAAAATCACCACCTAAGTGTCCATGATACAGCACATGTTGATCTAGTCTCTGTCTGTACTCACCACAGGCCAGTCTTTCATCTCCAGGTAGTTTGTAGAACAGCTCTGTTCAGGCTGGAGGGCAAAGGTCTGAACAGACACTTTGATGGTTTCTTGAACTGGAGCATCCAGGATCCAGCGACAGGAGGTGTAAGGAGGATATTCATTGGGGAAGAAGGGTGAAGTCAGGGTCTGGACAGTAGTCGTGGCATTCAGTGTCCCACCGCAAATTACTAAGGGAAGACAGACACAATGAGAAGTTTTAAAAGCAAAACAAAGCAAAAAATTAAAAGTATAGAACAGTGGAAAGAAATAGGTGACCATTTGTTATTATCTATATTTATTTCAAAAGAAAATAGCTGGACCTGTTCTGTAACACCATTCCTTGGAACTAAGCTCAACTTTAACTAGAATGAAGGGACGAAAAATGTATGGAGAAGGCTTGGAACAGCCCATCTCTAAAACATACAATATAATCTGTAAAACACAGTGGAGTGTTTGATTTATAGTGTGATGGAATGGGCATGCGTAACGTCCAGTGACACTGAGTCACTAGAGTTTATTGATGATGCAATTTAAGACAGAAGCACCTTTATACATGGATATACAGTAGTATCATATTATGTGACATGGTGGCATTTTCACAGATATCAATAAAACTTGTTGTATATGTGAGGTGTTTTCTTTCGTTTTCATAAATGCTTTAATTTCTGGTATTAGCCGTTTTATTTTATTCAAAGTCATTGTGCTTTCCTGCTGCAGTTTTTGGATTTTATTCACCAAAGCCTTTGCAGTGAGTTTAGGTTTCCTTTATCCACAATCCATTTCAAGAATTGCAACATGTATTTGACTAATTTTCCCCACACTGATTTCTTTTCAATATATTGCACATTTAAAACACAATACAGGATGATAAGAAGTCCATCCAGCAATCATATTTCCACATAAACAGGGCAGCAGTAACAAAGACAATCATTAATGCCAATAAATATTAAAGTCTCAGGCAGCAATTAATCAAACAGTCCTCCCACAGAAAAACAACACTGAACTGTGTCTTGATTTATAAGATAAAAGGTTAGGCTGAGGTTGAGCCCACATACTCGTCAGCGTGTTGAAGAATCATTAGTTATCCAAAACTAATGATACGCTCAGATCAGCAATTACAAAAAAGGTGGGAGTAAACAAAAAATACAGCGAACTGTTCACCTGCTCTGCTCCTGCTTGACTCTGGGTGAACATGTGCCTAATATTAACAATCAATAACACTGCCCCTACCCCTGTGACCAACTGCCAAACTACTAACAAATACATTTACACAAAAACCTTCACAAATCACACAATTAACATGAGTAAAAAAAATTCAGTTTCATCTTCATCTTAAATTCATAAAACAACCATCCTCCATAGTTACATACACTTACAATTAGCCATATTCTACCTTTTACTCCTAGCTAGTACTACTATCTTTATACTGGCTAGGGGATGGAAAGCAGCCATAAGAGCTCATGTAACATCTGCTTACATCTTGTTCAGATGGCTAAATCCAGAACAGTAAACCTCACAACCTCAGAAGAATAGGGTATCAGTTTTAATTTCTGTTTTACAGATGTGAAGGTAAACCAAGTCTAGAAAGAATATCCATCCTGGTATCATAAACAAAGTAAATTAGTGATTAATTGACCTCGTGCATGATCATACATCAACAGCCATATTTTACAGAAGATCCATGATAATGAATATGCATAAAAATAGAAATACACAGGAAAAAAAGCACATTTTCATCCTTTTAGATATCCACCAAAATTTAACAAATTATATTTTTTGCACACTGGAAGCTTGTATGGCTATGTGGATATGTGGATTTGAGAGGGGCATGCATTGGAGAATGTGATGATTAAAAAAATATTTATAAACATTATTAATGCTTTGCTATGGTATGCACAGTCACAACATATGAATACCAGAAGACCACTTAAATCACTTAAATAGAGCTTTTTCAGAAAGGTGAAGTTGGTTTAAGGGTCTCAGCAATAGCACATTGCACCAAATAAATAAGATGACAGAGTTTGTGTGTAAAATGTTGTCTGTCTCTTCAGATGAAAATGAAACCTTGTTTCTGTAGAGTGTGGTGCAGAATAAAGATAAAGCTTCTTACATGGCATTGCTCTGTAGGTAGCGTTGAAGCCCCGCCTCTGTACTGAGCCATCAGTGACAAAGTGAACAGTCAAAAAGTTTCCACTTGATATAAAGAAAGCAGGGATAGTGTTTCCACAGAATGTCCCAACAAGAGGAAAGTTCATGTTGTCACCATCATAAACCTGAGAGAGACACAGATACATCAAAGACACTATCAGAAAATAGCAAGTTCACTTAGTCACAGTGGTAGGGTCAGTGTACACTATATTAGTATTGAAAGAAGTGATGCTGATTACTAAACTCGGTATTATGAATTGCACAAGCGCATCCATATGGCAGCAAACTGATATTTTTTTATTTCACAGTTGCAGCACACATGTGACAGCATTAGGTGGTGTCTGTTGCCTACAGTTTAATGATGTTTGATAACAGTACAAATAAGTAAGGCCAGTAACTTGCTCTTATAGTCATAATTACAACCCCGTTTCCAAAAAAAGTTGGTTTGCTGTGTAAAATACAAATCAAAAGAGAATGCAACAATTTGTAAATCATTTAAACCCTATATCTGAGTGAAAACAGCACAAAGACGTCATATCAATCTCATCTTGAGAAATTTGATTCTTTTTAAAAAAATGTTTGTTGTGAATTTGATGCCAGCAACAAAAGTTGGGACAGGGGCATGTTTCCCATTTTGTTGCCTCACCTCTTCTTTTAACAACACTTGTGAGCATTTGGGAACTGAGAAGAGCAATTGCTGTAGTTGTGAAATGTTTTCCTATTCTTGCTTAATACAGGATTTAATCTGCTTGACAGTGTTAAATTGTGCTTCAGTGAAAGAAATATGTGCCCTTAGTATACTTACTTTGACATAGTCATAGCGGCAGGTAGAGGAGCTCTCAAGCTCAAAGGAGTTAAAGGTCAGATTTATTGCCCTGTTGATTGGCATCTCAATGGTCCATAGGCAGTCCATCCTTGGCTCATAGACACCGTCTAGGTTTGGATCTGGTGAACCAAACATGCCCATGGGCATGGACAGGTACCCACCACATCCCTGTGCTGGACCTGCAGGCAATTTAGGCACAAACAACCACTTCTTTATTCTTGATAAAGTGTTATTTGGCAACAGCAGAACTTCTCCAATGTCTGGGAGGTTCAAACTAGTAATGTACGAATACATAGTACTACAAATTGTAGCGGTTGCTGGAAATTGCTGGGATGCCAGTCAGAAACATGGTCTGACAAATGTTATTTTTTTTGTTATCAGCCAACTGAACAAGGGAACTCGGCCTTAGACCACTCACTACAAACAGTGCACAAATGTACATAAAACAGCAAGCAACGCACAACACAATGCAATTCAAGAACATGCTCACAGTGTATGTACAGCTATGCAAATTATAGATAGTCAGTGCCCCTTTTCACTCACCCCAGAGTCTAATGTTCAGGTTTAAGACAAGCTATTTACAACAGCTGTCAGTGTAACAAGACTGAAGAGTTAATTCCAGCCAATTTTGAATTTACTCAGTGATCATTCTAACTAGGAGAGGATCTTTGGAAACTAGTCTGCACCCAAACCTGCACATTACCTCCCAATCCAAACAGGGTAAACTGCTGGGCTGATGATCCCTGGTTTTCCAGGCTTGGTGCTATGAGTGAAAATCTGCTTTGTTAGTTTGCTGTTCCAAAGATCCTCTCGTAGCGAGAGGATCCCCCTTCCCCATTACATGTGACCACCATCAGCCTGGACACAAGGCTGGTTTGGTCCATGGATTAATACTGTTGATTTATTAATACTGTTGAATTATAGCTCCATCATCTAAAGCCTTGGGAAAACTGAGACTCATTAGACCAGGCCACACTTTTCTAGTCTCCAGCTATCCAGTTTTGGAAAACCCACTGTAGCCTCAGATTTCTGTTCTTGACAGGAATGACATAATCTTCTTCTGCTGCAACCTAACTGCCTCAAGACTGAACACAGTTTATATTCTGTACCATTTTGTAACCCACAGTTGTAAAAAGTGAATATTCCTGTAGCATTCCTGTGAGGCCTGACAGGAACAGTTTGTTTTATTACATGATTCTGATTGAGTTCTACAGATGGTTTGATGTGAAAATCCCAGGAGATCAACAGTCATGCACAGCACTGGTGCCAAATGATTGGTTGAATGAATAATTGCATGAATAAGCAAGTGTACAGTTTTTCTTAATAAAGTGCTTAGTAAGTAATGTACTCATCAACTTTTAAAGAAGAGATGCATGAACACAAATTTGTTTTCACAATGTTTTCACTTTTTCATTGTGGATTACTGAGTGTAGATTTATTGCAGTTTTTACTAATTTAGAACTGAATTTGTAATGTAATCTGTGCAAATGTTTAATACATAAAAATACTGAAGCTAATCAACATACATTAAGTATCACCTACCAAGTGTTTCACTGTAAGTTGCTCTCCACCCAATCCCATTCACTGTGGCATCTGTCCTGAAGACAATGAATAGCTGATTGGTGGAGGAACGTAATGTGGGTGGGAGCACTGTACCGCAGAATTTCCCCAGCAAGGGTGCCAAGGTGTCCTGTCCATCATAAACTGCCACATAGTCATACTGACAAGAAGAAGATGCCTCCAGATGGAAGGTGTTAAACCTGTGGAGAGAGCAATAGAGAGCATAAAGAGTTGAAAGGAAAATTTTCTTAGAGCCCTTTTTTTACGTTTTGCCAACATACTGACTCACAGTAATATAGTTACATATCACTGCAACTGTAGGCCTGAGTACAGGCACCAGTTTGCACTGTGGTCACATGAAACCAGCCCAAGTCCTCCGTGAACAACAAGGAAGGCTTTGACTTTTTCAGAATGTTTTGTTCTTATTGCTTTATGTGGAGGAAGTTCCACAGAAATAAGTGAAAAAAAAGTTTTTAATTGTCTTAGGTTTAAGACAATGGACCGGTGCCATGCAAAATTCATTTTAAAACCGTCAAAGCCTAGTTGAAAAATACCACTGCATTCAAGTTTTTCAAGACTTGGTTCTGTTTACAAAACAATAAAATAATGTGGCAATTTCTAATTTGTGGCTTTTAGTGTAGTCCTTCAGTCCAGTTAAAGCAGCCAGTGAAATCAGTGTAGTCTTACTTTAGATCCATCACTCTATCTGTTGGGACCATGATGTGGTAGGTACAGTTGATGTTGTGGTGATAGTTGGTCATGGAGAGTGCCGGACTGCTCACTGTACCCGCGGTGCTGTTGAAGAAACCACCACATGCTATAGATGCGCACACACCCACCCACACACACACACACAAACAGCCACACACACACTTAGATGTATGAATGGACATTGTACATGACACTGTGTTTAGCAGTCATCACTCACCCTCTACTCCTTACACCAGGTCCTTTCTAATAAATATAGCTTAAAAATACCAAATATGATGAAGTTACAAAAACAAAAACACTAATCTGTCCTATAATTTTTGTTTTCCCTTAAAATGTTTTATTAATGTGGTTAATTTGAATATTTTTGTCTATTTCCTGTTTCATTTTTATTTCACTTTCCATTGCCAAATAGTTTTGCAATATCTATGTTTACTTGGTGGTGGATTAAAACCAATATATATTTAACACTATACATTATTTGTGGGTAAAACTGCCCTCCATACAGCAGGGAAGATAAATGCCAAAACTGACTGATTAAAAAGAAATATGACAAAGTACTGAATGAAAGTAATTAAATACAAAAGTGGCTAGATTCCCATTTTGTTTATTCAACATTTTCTTTTGCCCTCCTATTCTCTGTTTTTGTTTAAAACAAATGCTAATGGCTTCATTGTGCTCATTAGCATATAACAGTAATTCAACCTTTTTATTACTTACGAATAGCTCTGTATTCTGCCATGAAGCCACTGTCTGTAATCACAGAGTCAGAGTAGAAGTGGAGCAACATGGGACCAAAGGTGGAGAAGGTCCCTGGGATGCTGGTACCACACAAAGTAGCAATAGGACCGCCACTTGTAGCCAGGTTATAGATCTTCAGACCATCGTAAAGACAGGTGGAATGTGCTAGACAACAGAGACAGGGGACATACTACTCAACAAACAACTGACTGTTGGGTGTCAGATATTCTGCATGTGATTCTTTGTCCATATTACTAATTGTAACACTTGCCTTCAACTTGGAACGTCTGAAAGGTGAGGACGACCACAGACTTTTCTCCAGCGTTTATGGTGTAGTTGCAGTTGGATCTGTCTGGGTAGTCCGCTGGATAATTTGGTGAAACAACACGGCCGCTTTCAGCTGTGAAGTTTGCACCACACCCTAATAAACAGAGCACATCAGACTTTCTGTGCATTTTGTTGGAAATGGCCATGTCACTGCAAAATACATGTGCCTATCAACAAGTTAAAACAGTAACCTATAAAAACTCAGAATGACAGCTACATTGACTTCAGAAATTATTCAGACCCTTTTCTGTTGTGTATACTTCATTGCATTGTAAATTAAATTTTAAATGAAAATTGGCTTTTGTCCAAATAAACTTTTTTTTTTTTTAATTTACACTTACATTTACAAAAATATATATAAATAAAGAAACATGCTAGATTATTATCTATCCTGGCCCAGGACACTTTTGCAAAAGAGTTTCTATATCTCAAAAGTTCATTCCTCCTTAAATACAGGTTAAAAATGGTTGGAATCTACCTGTGGCAAACTGAATGAATAGTTTAGACAGCCATGTTTGTCTTTATAAGATCTGATCATTCACATTGCATGTCAGGGGAAAATGTTCTTTGTAGACATCCCTGCATAAAAACTATTGTGAAACATAGATCAGGGCAAAAATATAATTTTTATAATTTCTAAAACTCTGAGTGTTCCCTGGAGAACAGAGGCCTCAAAACATATCTAATGACAGAAGCTTGGAACCATGAAGGGAGAACTTGTGGACTAGGCAATCATCAGCAGAACTCCATCAATCAGGCCCAGGTAGACAGACTGAAGCAACTCTGAGCAAAACCTGTTCAGATTTTGCTAAACTGCAGGATTCTGAGAATATGAGAATATTCAGAGAAGTTTCTCTGATGTGATCATTCAAAAACTATTTGGGCAGAACTCCTACCACTACCTGGCACATTGCAGGGAGAATGAATGCAGCCAAATACAACAAAATACTTAAGGAAAACCTGCTCCACAGAGCATCCTGAGGCTGTTGACCAAAGCATATAGATGAGGCTTGAGTAGCTTCAGAACAAGTCTCTGACTTCTTAAGTGGACCAGATAAATCCCACAAAACATGTGTGTAGTGACCTGACGATGGCACTTCACATAAAAAAACAAAACAAAAAAAACCTTTCCAAATCCAGGCGTGCAAAGCCTCTCGAGACTTAACTGAGAAGCTGCAATGGCTTCCAAAGGGGCAAGTACTGAATTAAGGGTCTTCCCATGGAAGTTTCCAGTCAGAAAGTTACATTTACAAGGTAACAGTAAAATTTATGCACCTTCATATTAGAAAAGATTAACTCTAAACATATTCAGAAGGTTCCACTGAGTCTGTAATATTACAGTCATGGCAGGGCAGTCCTGCAACATGCAACTGTATTGGCTGCCTGTTTCTTACTGGTGGTGAAGGAGGCTGAGAAACCTCTGCCAGGGGTTCCAGTGGACTGGAATCGGGTCGTGATGATGTTATATGGAGCAACGATGGGCCCTGGAGCCACAGAGCCACAGCCTGTAGACAGCAGAGCCTCACTAATTTGGGTATGACCTGACCACACCTGCAGAAACATGCACACTGATTTAGAAACAGTTTGAATCAGGTCCTGTTATTAATTGATAACATTTTGCAACCAATTTCGTTAAAAAAAATCCACAGACATGTTTTAATATCACTGCAGCACTTGTAGCTAGAGATGCAATCATAGGTAAGCAAGTATATTCTCACTGTCATTTATCATTCAACCACTAGTACACTCACTTCCTCAGACGCAGATGAGATGATGAATGATTCTAACCTTCTTCTATTTTATGTTTTAGGGCAACAATGAAGGAAGACACTCAAAAAAAAGACACTCATAAAAGAATACACAGAAGGGCATACTAGAGTTCCAGGAATAAGAGGCTTAACAAGGGAAATAATTGACTATTACTCTGTGTGCAACCAGTCATTAAAAAAACCATCCTTGATCCATCTGAATACAGCAATTAGAGACCAATTTCAACAGTGTGTTTCATAGCAAAACTCCTGTAAATGAGCTCCTTACAATTTCTTGTAGTGGTATGACAAAACATTTATTGAAAAATGTCAGTCAGGATTTAGACAGCATCACAGAGACCGTGCTTTTACAATCACAATTTATCTTTTAATAAAAGATAAATGGTGAATGCTCTGTCCTGTTTTTGATACTGGTTGACATATGTGGGATGGCTCTGAAGTAGTTTTATTCTTATATAGACAAATTAGATTTTTCTTTTTTGGTAACCATACACTGATCAGGCATAACATTATGACCACCTGCCTAATACTGTGTTGGTCCCCGTTTTGCTGACCATACACAACAAACTGTGATGCACTGTGTATTCTGACACCTTTCTGTCAGAACCAGCATTAACTTCTTCTGCAGTTTGAGCTACAGTAGCTCCTCTGTTGGATCGGACCACACGGGCCAGCCTTCACTCCCCATATGCATCAGTGACCCTTGGATGCCCATGACCCTGTCGCCGGTTCTCCACTGTTCCTTCCTTGGACCACTTTTGATAGATACTGACCCCTGCAGACCGGGAACACCCCACAAGAGCTGCAGTTTTGGAGATGCTCTGACCCAGTCGTCTAGCCATCACAATTTGGCCCTCGTCAAACTCGCTCAAATCCTTACGCTTGCCCATTTTTCCTGCTTCTAACACATCAACTTTGAGGACAAAATGTTCACTTGATCCCTAATATATCCCACCCACTAACAGGTGCCATGATGAAGAGATAATCAGTGTTATTCACTTGACCTGTCAGTGGTCATAATGTCATAATAGAA
>VUQI01047288.1:0-10015 GCA_015106735.1 Paratilapia polleni | reverse complement strand
TGGCCTCACGGTTAAGTCGTCAAACAGCATTCTTATGAAAGTAATGCACTGTCATTTTCTTTAGCATAGAGGTAAGAATAAATAATCAACAGCAATGGCAAAAGAAAATGTGTCTCACCTAAAATAGCAGTTGGCACAAAGGGATCTGCTCAAACCCCCAAAACAATCGCAGAAGTTGGAGGAGGAAAGAGAGTTGCAGTAAATTAAAGATAATTAAAGATAATGCACAAAAATAACATGAACAGAAATTAATGGACACTTTTTTGGTTTCTTGCCAAGCAGTGTAACAAGAAACCGATCATATTTTAAATTAAAGCTAATTATACAGTAACTTTAGTTGATTATAAATCTAGCTGCCCTTTACTCCATTTAATCAATGAGCTGTGATCTGATTACATAAGGCACTCAATTATGGATATTATTTGGTATAAACTGAAGTCATAATTAAACTGCTAAAATCCATCTTGGCAAAGTGATATAAAACATAACCAGAAATGTAGCAGAGTGTAAAGCCATCTAAAGTTAATCTATCTGCCTTTTCATTTGTAAAATCTTTTTCTAATTTTTAAAAAAAACTCTATTAGGTAAATTCATACCACACATTAGAGAAATAGGCTCTAATTTACATAAAAAAGAGACCATAAAACTTCCTCTCTGTTTTATTTATTGTGACATTTCTATTTTTTTATTTCATGATGTTTGAAATTGCTAAATGCTTAGACTGTGCAGTAAGCACTTCTTTGCTGACATATAGGATTAGAAAGAGGAAATAGAGTATGTTTACCTGGGTAGTATGAGTTGGTGGGGATAGAAGTACTGAGAGTGTTGGCTTTTGGGAGTGTGAAGGAAGATGGTGATGATCCAGCTACAGATAGGGGGAAAAAAGAACAGAACAAAAGGCATTAATAGTCTAATCTAGTATTATTAGTGTGGTAAAATTACAATGCAATAACGCATCTTAAAAGTCTCGCTTTTCTAATTTACATGTACTATAAAGGTTAACTTTGAAGTTTCAGACTTACCCTGTGGGAAAAGCTACTTTGAGTACACAAATAAAATTCCTTTCACATCTACTTGTGATGGCAGCAGAAATCTAAGAGACCTTGAAGAAATTAAATGGAAACTGCACTAACTATTCCACAAGAGGTAGGTGAGAAAATATGTGGCTTTGTGTTTTGGGGTGAGCTGTACAAAGCACACAAAAATGAGAAATAAACTGCACTTAACCTTGTGGAGTTAAGGCTGATTTGATTTCTATGCCATCCTTTTTCTTATTTTTCAGGATCTTTAAAAAGTCCTAATGCAATATGCATGCTGTTCTGTTTTACAGCACACACTGAGCTACAAGTTGAACTTCTTATTTTGTCAATTCAACAAAGTCAGAAGCTGCAAGGAACCTACATGACATGTAAAATAAGTTTTCCTTTAAAAATCTGAAATCCGCAGGTCTAAAAGATGACAAATATCAGTCAACAACAGTCATAGGTTCTAAAATATATAGTTTCACATTTATATACACAAATTAAGCAAAAAAAAAAAAAAAGAAAGTATGTAGTTCACTTGCATATATTGCAGTTTTTCCCCACAACTCTTACCCAAGTCTTTAAAAGTCTATGAATGCTTGTAAATTTCTGAAAGCATTAATAATTCACTGTTTAAAACAAGAAAAATTTAATGGTCCTCAGACACAAATGAGATATTGCCAAAAAAAAACAAAAAAAAAAAAAACAGTACCTCCTTTCATTTGCTACCATTCTCTTGAGTCAGTTGCTTTAAAGATATCATCATTAGGTGTCCTGACATAGATAAGGCAAAGGGGCCGGAGTAGAACAAAAGTCATACAGACTGTGGAGTAAATGACATTTACTCCCAGGATTGCCATTTTCTCCTCATGCAACGTCAACAGAACTGCTGTGCCAACAGGGTTTATGCAGGCAGTATGTTCAGGACTATAATCTGTCAGCCATGATGTTTTGAGCCAAAATGACACAACTGACAGTAATGTAAGGTCACAGAGTGTGAGAGGGCTTTAAACTGACAGGCAAAGTAAGAAATAATGCATTTAAATCATTTGCGCTGGCAGACAGAGGGGCCAGATTTGAACATCGACACTAACAGACAGTTAATCAAGGTCAAAGCATCTTTGGGGCTCAGCCCCTGCAGGGGTGTGGAGACAGAAGCTGCTGTGCAGTTTTAATCTGATGGTTTTGACTGGGATTATACCAGGTCAAGCCCTGGGTGCAGACTTAGCTGAGCTGTCCATCAACAAAGTATTAAGTTTAACCTGGGACAGAGAAAATTAATAGGTTATCACACCAGAGCCCATCTAGTATGTGCTGTGTGTTCCTGCCGTGAATTGGAAACAGCATGGGGCTGAGTTTAGGACCTCGTGACAGACTTCTTGGAGCTCTAATGTTTACTGATAAGCTTTGAGGTCGGGTTTGAGATTTCAAGATGTCTTGATTATTGATCTAAATACAAGACTCCCTTTAGGCTATTAACATGTATTTACACAACCATTTCCACAGCTAAACTATAGTGCAGGTATTAGTGAGAGACTGGTGAAATGGCAACATTGCTGATTTAAGATGACTTTTAATTAATTTAGCACAATTTTAATTAGACAAACTAAAGAAATTTAAAAGGGAATGTTTAAAAAGGGTGGATGAAACCCTTGAGAGCTTCTAAAATTCTTTCCTTTTTTTGAAGAAAAAAAAATGAAACAATTTTATCAAAATCATAGCAAAGACTTTAATGTAAAATTCTCTGATGCTGATTTGAAAAACCCCTTTTACTCTGTGGACTTCCACATGCACTAGGAACAATGGGCAGTTTCACAAGAGCCACAAAATTATGTCACATCATTTAAACAGACAAAAAAATCTTGAGTATTAAAACAAAAACAATCCACAATGTTAAGACAGTTCATTTAAAATTCATTTCAAGCACAGTTTCTTATATTACTGAGGAAACGTTACACTGTCTCGTCTCACACTGAGTTTTGACACCCGTTGTTCCAGCGATATTGAGATCTAATGTGAGAGTGTCTTTTGTAAAGTCAAAACAAATATACCAGTGCTGGCTTGAAAAAAACACGAGGATTTAATACCAAGACATGAGTTTGGGTCTTTTTCCTGAAAATGTTTCTAAATCAACAGTTCATTTAAAAGTGGACCAAGGCGAATATTTTCAGGTTTTCCCAGGGTGAATATTTCCTGCGCAGCAAAGTCTGATTTCTTTCTCACCTGACCAAACCAAGTAAATTGCTTCCACCCTGCTCTGTGTGTGTGACCGAGTATAAAAAGGCAGGTAGGCCGATGTGGGGCCATCTTACCTCGGCCGTTAAGAGTCAGGGTACACTCGCTGCGGCCGTTGAGCGTGAGCGCACACTCGCTGCGGGTGTTCAGTGTATGGTTGTGTGTGTCCATGAAGGACAGCGCCTCGTCACAGTTAGTGCCCTGCTCTGTGTAACTCTTGTCCATTGAGTTGACCATCACTGTCATCTCCTGGCGGGTGCTGTTCAGTGTCTCCTTACGCTTCTTGGCCAATTTCCTTCAAAGAGGGAACAAATAAAAACAAACAATCAGGCAAAAACAGCAATGACAACGCTAACATTGATCTAATATGAAGCTAGTAGGGATGACTCATTCATATAATGAGATGGGTGAGCTAATGTGTCCTGGGCTGTGGTCACATTAGGTTTCATTAGGAACCAGATGTTTTTTTCCCCAAGCAGTGAAATATTAATCCTGGAGAACGTGCAAAGGTGTGACTCTCTAACCCAAATACATCAGTAGCCCTGATGATTTAAAATTAGCTGTAGTATTTTGGGGTGAAAGAATTAGAGTTGAGAATAGTGAACTGAAACAGTCAACCTGCTTTTATTGACCTACTTTGAGTTGATGTGCTGGAGCCTATGAGCAATCTGTCCCTGATCGAACACCATTAATGCATAGTGTGCAAAACTCACACGGACACACTTGTGTGCACACATACACATACTGTACACGCACACACATTCCTCGACCTTTGGTTAAAACAAAACAAACCCAACCCCCACCAAAAAAAAAAAAAAGTGCCATAAGCTTTGGCTTTTTTGACAGCAAACAGCCATCCTATAGACTGTATTAAACTGTATCAAAAACACTGTACAGACAGCTCCATGATGTACTTAGTGCTTTTTATCACATTTTAGTGCATTACTGTATATGTTTATTGTACCTCATGTAATTTTACCATTCAGTAGGATGTCTTTAATGCACTAACGTACCATGATACTGTAGGTGTTAGCCATGTGCTCCAGTCAGGTTTAAAATGTCACAGTCCCTGCTCCATCCACATTTGAAAGGTTCTGGCCCCAAGTGGAAAAGATGCAAATGCAAATGCAATGCAAAGCAATATGTAGCATCATCAGATGCTATGTGGATTCTTTATATGCAGTCTGTGATGCTGAAACACTGAACTAGCACGGTGCTAAACATCATCACGACAGCAATGTCGTTATAATGTTAGCAAATATCTCAGTGCACCACAATTGCAGCCATATGTACTGCCTCATATGGCTGCTAGCATGGCTGTAGAACATTATTCTTCTGTTTCTTTTTCAACTGTGAAACATTTTGTTTTGGTGTTCTAGGTTAACAAAAAAAAAAAAAAAGAAAAGCTGTAAAAACTAATTAGAAAACATTCTATGGTGTGATGAACAACTTGTATTTACCTGTTCCTTAACCCATTCTCATTTCCATTCTGGGTATTATAAATACAAATGAAATAAACAACATGTATTTCTGTAATCAGTGTAAGATGCACTGCATTTCTATGACAGTCATGAAACTGTTTTAAATATTTCCACCTGATTCTTCCAACTTTCTGGAAAAAATTTAGACTGTGGTGGTGACTGAACTGCAGACTAAGGAATGCATTAACTACACTATTATTTTTGTCCAACTGCAGCTTTCAAAATCATTGTAGCAGAACTGCTGTAAAAGATTTGACCATATATTTTGAGTGAAGAAACAGTTTTCCTCTTCAATGACCCTGCTGATGTGGTCGAAGCAAGGCTCTGAGTGCATTCTGCAGCTGACCTTGACCTTTGACTTCCTGGATGAAAAGGATATTCACAGAGAATCACATCATCACCCTGATGAGCTAACCCTCTTATAGGTCCACAGAAGGTGCACTACAGATGAATGGCAAACAGCTCGAGTGGGAACATACTGTAGTAAAAGCCATAACTGATGCCTGCCACTGCTCTGTAGCTGGAGGGGAGTGAGTAGTGTAAGAATTAACTATGGCAGCCCTCACACTGTTCCTCGCACTTTGTTAGTCTCTGCGTGACCCCTCTGCCTATTTGGATTGCAGTCTCTCTCACGGACAACTGCTGTCTAATGATGCACTCCTGCTGCTTTGTTTTCGCAAATCTCCTCTGTTTATTCAATTTTGTCGCTGTCTCATGCCATATGGCAACAGGCCCCCGCTGCCTTCAAACAGTCATTTGCTCTGAATCCCGCGACGTGAGGCTAATAGTGGATCCGTTCTTCAGAAAGCAAAGTGACAAATTAGTGACATTTGTGTCTGCTGGACCCACTTTTTGTCTTTAATCTGCAATTAGAGCTAGGAACAAAATGCCAGTGTTGTCTCTCTTTTCCGTTATAGCTTCACATCGTAATAAGGAAGAGTGAGGACGGGAGGGGAATGCATATACCCCAGGCAATATTAAGACAGATTCGGCACTGTGCGCACTCATGGAGAAGACTATTAAGAACAACTATAATCCAGGTTTTAATACTGTATCACTGTTCTTATTTCTGAGCCTGCTAAATCTTGGATTTCCTCTTTCCTGGCCTGTGTAACAGTTGAAGAGAAAGCGTTGAAGATAAACGAGGCTGCACAGACTCCAGTGCCAAAATGAGAAAAGCACCAGCAATACTGGGATGTTTGCAAGGCACCGTGGGTGTTTGATGAAGATTAATTGGCATGCTATTCTTTCCTCATTTGTAAGAAGGAAAAAATTAATGATAGATGACTAGATTACAGGGTCTGATATGATGAGAGAGACAGTATAGGAAGTGTACAGTGGAGTGTTTTTGCGTGTTGATGAATGTGACCATTTATTGTATCCCCGGAGAGTTAAAGCAAAGCTGCACGTGGAACAGTATCAACAAAAAAAAAAAAAAAATGATAGTGATTGCTTGCAGGCATGCCCAACAATAAAATCCAAAATAAATGTGCATATGAGGGGGATGAGACATACAGATGGCAGAGGTGTTTGTAGAAGTAAAGACAGTGCAAACACTCCAGGTAACTATATCAGGCAACTCTCATTAGAGAGAGTCTTTGGTTCAGTACATGACAGGCCTGGCATATCTAGGATCTAAGTGAGCACAGCTCCCAACTCTGTGAGTTCAGTTACAACAAAAAGGAAGCTGCACAAATTTTATGTCTGCAAATGTTTGCCAGAATGTCTGTTCTGTGGGAGGTGACGCTGTTGCAACTTCTAAAACAAGAGCTTCAAAACCTCAAGCTCAGCATGGTCGGCCTCATTTCAGCATCAGATCAGCCTAAACCTTTTAACACTGGGACAAAGAAGGCTTCATTAAAAGATCCACACACATCCGTGGTGGATGAGTGTGTGCGCATGTTTTAGTTGACTGAAATCCAGCTGGGAGGGGCAATAGAAGCATCTTTGATTAACCCAGTGGGGGCATTTCAGTAGTTGTTTGTACTGAGTCTCATTTCAAACTTATCTCCATCTACAAAGCAATCTTCCATAAGGATGTCTGTCCTATCCTATCCATCTATAATAGTATTAGAAGCATAAACCGAATAAAGACTGAATGTCTAATTCAATTCAATGACTTTATCAATTCTGAAAAAATGCATTTTTTAAACAAACATTAAAATGAAGGGTCCCCTTCATTAAATTTTTTGAGGGGGTTCTTTGTGTAGAGACACTAAAAAAAAGAATGAACTGCACAAGCAACAGCAACAACAAAAACACAGCAGCAACACATCGCGCCTCAGTCGTGCAGCGACCAAAACAACACAATGACAACTAAAAGTAGAAAAACCATGGTAAGTTACTGCTGCCTATCTGGGTACGGGGTACTTTTGCAAAAAAGGATTCTTAATCTCAGGAATTTCACTTCCCGGTTAAATAACTGCATAAAAAAAACCCCCAAAACTGTTAAACTTTTTCACCGATTGCTACCGTATATACACCGATTAGTCATTAAAACCACAGGCAATACAAACAGCTCATTACAATTGCATCTGTACAACCACATCTCTAAACATTATATAATTATATTCCTTGATAGCAATGGCCCGTTTCATCCGGAGAAACATGAGGGACAATGCAAAGAGTTCAAGGTGTTGACTTCCCAAGATCGAGCATCTGTGAGATGTGCTGGGAAAAATAAGGCAGACCTACTTTGAAACTTCACATTTTGCTTTTTCTCTTCAACACAAAACCACTGAAGTGCTTCTGAACCACTTAACATTGTTGGTAGTCCAGCCTTTTTTTCTGCTAATACAGACCTACATCACCATGCAACACATTTGCATAATGCCTAGCTGTTGGATGGTAAGTCCCTAAACAAAGCTAATAAGCAGCTGTCTAAAAGTCTACCATTGTTATTTACTTGCTTGAGCCATTCTGCTAAATCTAAAATGTCTCAGTCACAAGCAAAACACTCCAACTGTTCTGTTTTTGGCTTCAAGAACTAGTGGATTACTTTTATTTTTAAAGGCATTGTGCCAAAACAATCGGAAAATTGTTACTGCCAGCCTGTGCACAGCTAATATGGCTAACTTTCAACGACTTCTGCAGGACTCTTTGTTCTGGGTCCGAATTTTATTTCAACGTGGACGACTGAAAAGCAGCTGACAGATCTTAAAACTCACACCTAAACACATCAAATCTGGGCTGTCGCAACCAGTGCTCTTTAGTTTTTGCTGAGGTCAGGCAAGAGAGGAAAATCAATGGCTCTGAGTTAATGAATGATATGGAGACTAAAACAGCCTATTTGGGACAGGGCTAAAACCAGGGGTATACTGGTACTGTATCAACAATCTGTGCTGTATTTTGGGCTGAATCTTTAAAGACACATTCATAGAACCTTTAAAACATTTAATGCTAATATTTTGGTTCCTGATACCACACGACACATTCAGAGGTCTTGTGAAGTCCATGATTTGACAGGTCAAAGCTGCTCTGGTGAAATAGGGCAGGCAGTTTTAATGTTGTGGCTGAGTAGTGTATATTATCCACCCATCCATCCATCCATGCACTTATCCACTTTAAGGTGGCTGAGTGGCTGGAGCCTATCCCAGCTGTCAATGGGCGAAACATGTATCACTTTCTCATTATTTCTTTAGGTTTGAATTTTCACAAAACATGCCAAGTTTTCATTGACAAAAAAAATCTTGGTTATGGTCACAAGAATGAATATTTACACTCTCGCCAAAAGCTTTAATAAGGTGTCTTTCCACTATAGCAACCATTTTTATTATGGTGGATGAACAGATGTTTTGTGACCCACTGTTTTATAATGTATCTAGTATTTAAACTAGATCATTCCATGCTTGACATCCCTTCGGCCTGCTCGAGGTGCTCTTCCTCTTTCCCCTTCCTCATCAACATGCAGAGCTTGTAGGTGCAAAACTCTGCAAGGCTTGTACCAATTAATGTGATTCTTGCTGCATGTTCGACTTGTAAGGTTTAATGAAGGTGTTTGCCCTGAGCACATTGTGTTATACATTGTACATTTAGCGGGCCTCCCATTCTGACATTGAGCACAGTGGGGATGACTATGAAAAATGAGATTTATAAAGAATTGGGACAATGATTTATATGTCTCTACATGTGTCTTCTCCCATTTTTTATATAAAGGAAACCAAATAGTTATTAAAGTTTATCAAAATACCAATTATTTAGACCTTAATCTTTTTCTTTTGTAAATAATAATGTTGCAAGGCAGACTGGTAAATATTGGCAGATAGAGTGGAGGTGCAGGTTTGTTTACCAATTTGGGAACATCTACCAACATTAAACATTCAGTATGTTTTTATCATAATGGGCAGATCTTCCGTAAAACCAAACATATTATCAGTTTACAGCTTTTTTTGTTGGTGCAAGCTATGTTCTTTAAAAACAGAAAATTGAAACAAACTGAACCGCAGTTGGACACAATATTTAATCAATTTTTAAACTATAAAATCCATTATGAAAATAATTCGTAGAACAATACACAAAGAAATGAATATATTTAAATGCTCTGTGCAAATAAAACTACATGGCAAGCTGTGCAACTTGTAAGGTGGCCTTTGAGACTTTAGCAGCAATGTAGGTGATGTCATAATTAGCTAATGGTCAACACTGGTGTGATACTACATTAAACAGACGTGTGTAACTAAACTCTGTTTGGGAGTATTTATTTGTACAGTATCAAAGGTAAAATGTAATGTTTTTTCTTTTTGGATAGGCTCCAGCCCCCACCTGTGACCCTGAATAGGATAAACGGAAGAAAATGGATGGATGGATGGATGAATTACTTGCTAAATATTTTTCTCTTTATTTTCAATTCAATTCAATTCAATTCAATTTTATTTGTACAGCGCCAAATCACAACAACAGTCGCCTCAAGGCGCTTTATATTTTAGGGTAAAGACCCTACAATATTAGACAGAAAAGACAGGAAACCCCAACAATCAGACAACCCCCTATGAGCAAGCACTTGGCAACAGTGGGAAGGAAAAACTCCCTTTTAACAGGAAGAAACCTCCGGCAGAACCAGGCTCAGGGAGGGGCAGCCATCTGCCGCGACCGGTTGGGGATGAGGGGAAACAGAAGAGAGCAGAGGGAGACAGGACAAAAAGGCACACCTATAGGAGAGAGACAGAGTTAATAATAGCTAATGACTAAATGCAAATGGTGTATAAAACACATGGAGAGTGAAAAGAAGTGAGGAAGAGGAAGTGCTCAGTGCATCATGGGAAGTCCCCAGCAGCCTAG
>VUQI01047286.1:31663-44961 GCA_015106735.1 Paratilapia polleni | reverse complement strand
TTTATTTTTAAATATGTTTTTTTTTTTTTTTTTTGGTCATTTTAAGTCTTAATTATGAGCATTTGTTTAGGGAAGTTTACGTGCATAAATACTTTTGTATAATTCTTGCTGACTCTCTTAAACTTGTTTTATTCTGATAATTTATATGACTAATGCCATTAGCATTAGCCAGATTAGCATACTTGCCCATCAGATATGCAGCTCAGTAGGATTAGATGGATTACTGTAACTCATAAGTAAATAGAATGAATAATACTAACCTTTAGGAGGAAGAATGGAGTGAGTTCAACTAAATTGTTAGCTGGCAGCAGTCAGCTGTACAGGAGGTAAACTACCACTACCAGTGTTTGTAGCCAGTATGTATGTAACAGTACATTAGTAGTCTAATCTAAAGCATGTTTAAATGTGAGCGTTTACCTTTGATGGCTGCTATAGTTGTGTGTTTATTGTCACTGTGCTCTGTAATTCAGCACAATGAGATGCTGAGAGGATGAAAGCTCACAGTGAGTGAGCTGTTGTAAGTGGAAAAGGTTTTTAGTCTTGCATGTTTGCAAAACACACTCTGAATCCCAGCTCAAAAATAAAAAGAACGGCTGTGATCCAGCTGAAATCCCAAAATTATTAAATGTGCTCATTCCTTACTTGACTTTTTCAACCCTCTTCCTTCCTCATTCACTCTGTTTCTGGTTCTCGTTACAGCTTGTTCTCTGTTTTTGCTCCTGCAAAACCTCAAAACAGCTGCCATCAAACTTTGTTGAGAAACTGAAAGTGTGTTACTGTATCTTGTTCAACTCTCTTTGCCATGAAACTTCAAAACACAGATGTACTGTCCTTACGGGATGTTGTAACAGATGTTTTTGTCTCCTGTTGGCTTCAAAGTATCTTCTGTTATTAGGAGTATTGACCTTTTACATACTTTGGAAATTATATCATTGCTGACTCACTGGTCACATCCTTGGGGTAGTAATGTGATTTATATGGCTCTAATACTGAACTTGCACAGTCCAGCTCAGCAGAAGCATTTTGATCTGTAAACACCTAACCCTTAAAGGTTTTAGGGCGGACAAATTTGAAAGGGGCCAATTTAGGAGCCAGAAGTGTGTTTAGTTTCTTTCTTTTTAGATTGAGCTAATCTGTAATTTGAACAACAAGACAAAGTGAGACAGTCAGGGGAGTGATTAACGCTCCCTTAAATTACAGTGTGCATAGTTTATACACGTCACATACTAACATTAGGTAATGCTGTAACAGTTTTTTCTCAAAACTCACTGGGATTATAACACACTGAATTGGTTTATCAAATGGAGAGGATGTAAAAAGTGGTATTCAACAGATTCACAGGACAGCAAAAGTCTCTGTTCTGAACTTTCACATCACTGTGCTTGTCAGGTAAAAATAGACACCTTGTATCAGCTGCTGGCATCTTACCGAAACCACTTCAGCCAAGGGTGAGAAACAGGATTGAGCAAAAAGCACAAGAAAGAGCTAGAAGAGGTTTGGACAGGTTGGATGTCATTTTAAAAGTGAGCTGCCTGCCATTGACCACAGAACTCAGACGGGTCTGTGAAAATAGCCACCCACTCACTCCCTCTCAAGCAATTTTTCACTTACATGGATTTTGGTGTACCAGATCTCACATAGACGACCAGTAAACAGTAGGTGTAGAATGATGTGCTTGTTGTGTAACTTTGACCAGGTATGTTAAGAAGATTTATGTGAAAATCTGACTTTTGTGACCATGGGGGGAGGCAGGCAAAGATGTGTACCATTTCTGATTTGTACTGAAACAAGCAGCTGACAGTCAGATCATGATTCAGACCCTTGTGGCGGTAAACGGTACCAATTGATGGTAAACTTGCATTAATCACTATTCATGCTGAGACATGTCGCTGCAAGCTGTGGGATCAATCTGTGTAAAGTCTCACCTGCTGTGGTTTACTCACAGTGCTGTGAGTGGACAGTTGTTACATAATGATCCAACAGCTGCCACTAATTGTGGCCAGTTTACCTTATTCTAGTTGGAAGTCTACCAGCAAAGCAAGACTTATGTGCCATGCTAGAAGCTTTAAAACCACTTCCTGTGGTGACTCCGCAGGGCAGTCTTGTTAGCGCAGCCAGACACCCTGCCCCTCATTAGGGCAGTGAGGTGATAAACAAGGGAAGCTTGACAACAACAAGCCACTTAGTTCCAAGTATCTTTTTTTAACAGTGGACAAACTATCTTGGTTGTGCTGCTGTTATGTAATCTCAAAGTTTTGGCAGCATTTGCTCAACACACCTCATCTGCATGGACTTTTATAGTTTATGGGATTCATTATTACTGTAGTCCTTGACCTCATAGTTTAATTTGTTGACAGTTACATTGTCCTACTCAAATTGGGAAACAAGCCAAAGACGTGGTCAGGAAAAACAAATGTGAAAACTGACTCAGCTTTTTAGTAAAAGAAGGCCTTTTCCAGCTCACACTCTCTCAGGACTGGGCACAGACACATTTTCTGTTGACCTGCTGTGGTTTCACTCTCCACTGGCTTGATGGATGAAATGTAGGACCTGCACCAAGTCTGTATTCTCTGCACTTGGCCCTTACCTGCCTAGTCTGTCAGATGATGAATATAATCTCACAGTTTGACCTTAGTTTCTGGTTTTATGTACTGTATATTCTCTTGATCTGAACTTTTGAACTTCTTATTTTGTCTCTGTTGCAGGACTGGAACCGTACATGGTACACAGCCAACCCAGACCTAACCCAGTGTTTCCAGAACACAGTGCTGGTGTGGGTCCCCTGTATCTATCTGTGGTTGCTGGCCCCTTTCTACTGTCTTCACCTCTACTGCCATGACCACGGACGCATTCAAATGTCCTGCCTCTGCTCTGCCAAGATGGTGAGACATCACTTAGATGCTGGCCAGTCTTCAGTTTATTGTTTAAGTTTTTTCACATGACATAAAGAAGAAAAAAGTCAAAACAAAGCTGTTTTTTTCTCAGAAAGATACACAGCTTAAACAGCTCAACTCAGTCTCCTATCACTTCTGTGCATTGTTCAGGTGTTGGGTTTCCTGCTGGCTTCGTTTGGCTTTGTGGAGTTCTTCTACATCCTGCTGGAGAGGAGCCAGGAGATCCAACAGCACATGGTCTTCCTACTCAGCCCTATTATACGCAGCATGACTGTGGTAAATACTGTGGCTCTTTTTCAAGTGTTTGCTCACACATGTATACATCTGTTCAAATCAAACTCAGATCATTTTAATTTGATGGTTTATTGAACTAGAAAACATTGTGCTCAATTTAGAAATCGCATGATATTTAGAACATCAAGGATGGGAGAGTTGATAAATTTATCCAAGGTGATAAATTTATCAATTCCTTATTCACCTAAAACACTGTAGTGTGTTCTTAGTGTTTGTACTAAGGGGGAAACTACATCTTAAATACCAATGTAGTCCAAATGAAAGTGATAACAGTAAGACATAGCATTAAAATTCTAACCCAAAGACTCCAGTAATAAGGAAGCAAGCTGTACACTGCAAGTTTTTAAAGGGTTATTAGACAAGAAGAGCTATTAATGCAAAGTAACCATCTAATTGTGCATTAGTTGTCCAGGATTTTTATATACAGTCATGGTAGAAAGAAAGTATACCGTCTGTTAATTCTAAGGTTTTAGGTGTCAGGACATAATAAAAATTGTGTGGTCCTTAGCAGATCTTGAAATTAGGTAAATACAACCTTAGATGAACTGCAAATCATGACATATTACACCATGTCATCATTTATTTAACAAAAGCTACGTCAAAATGCAGATGCAGTGTGTGAAAAACTAAGTGCACCCTTACTGCTTCCATAGAAATTAAGAGGAAAAGTAGCAGCCAGGGGCTGGTAATCAAATGCATTTGATTAATCGATCTTCAGCAAGTGTGACCACCTCTATAAAGGCAGACGTTTTAGCAGTTTGCAGAGCATTCAGGTGTGTGTTAACACAATGAGAAGGAGGAAAGACACAGTGATCTTAAAGAAGCCATTTTTGCTGCCCATCAATCTGGGAAGGGTTATAAGGCCATTTCCAGACAATTTGAAATCCATCATTCTACAGTGAGGAAGATTATTCACGAGTGGAAAACATTCAAGACAGTTGCCAGTCTTTCCAGGAGTGGATGTCCTAGCAAATTCACCCCAAGGACAGACCTTGCAATGCTCAGAGAAATTGTAAAAATGAGCTACATCTCTGACTCTACAGGCCTCAGTTAGCATGTTAAATGTTAAAGTTCATGACAATACAATTAGAAAAAGACTGAACAAGTATGGCTTGTTTGGAAGGTTTGCCAGGAGAAACCCTCTTCTCTGTAAAAAGAACATGGCAACATGGCTTAGACTTGCAAATTTGCATCTGAACAAACCACAAGACTTCTGCAACAATGTTCTTTGGACAAACGAGACCAAACAGCAGATGTTTGGCCATAATGCACAGCGTCGCATTTGGTGAGAACCAAACACAGCATATCAGCACAAACACCTGATACCACAAGCATGATGGTGGAGGGGTGATGATTTGAGCTTCTTTTGCAGCCAGAGGACCTGGGCACCTTGCAGTCATTGAGTCGACCATGAACTCCTCTGTATACCAAAGTATTCTAGAGTCAAAAGTAAGGCCATCTGTCGGACAGCTAAAGCTTGGCCAAAAATAGGGTCATGCAGCGGGACAATGATCCCAAGCACAGCAGCAAATCTACAGCAGAATTGCTGAAAAAGAAAAGAATCAAGGTATTGCAATGGTCCAATCAAAGTCCAGACCTCAACCTGATTGAAATGCTGTGGCAGGATCTTAAGAGAGCTGTGCCCATAAATGTTCGCAAACCTCAATGAACTGAATGAATGAACTGTAAAGAAAAGTGGGCCAAATTCCTCCATAATCATGTAAGAGACTGTTAAAGTCATACAGAAAAAGATTACTTCAAGTTACTTTAGTTTATTCCTGGTAAAAGTGGTTCTACAAGCTATTGAATCATGGGATGTACTTAGTTTTTCACACACTGTTTCTGCATTTTGGCTTAGTTTTTGTTAAATAAATAATGACAATGTGTGATATGCCATGTGTTGTTCTTCATCTCAGATTGTATTTACCTAATTTTAAGACCTGGTAAGGACTAGATAATTTTTTATTGTGTCCTGATATGTAATACCTTTGAACTGACAGAGGGTGTGTTTTCTTTTTACCATGACTGCATATAAAAAGCTTTTACTCTTAGCTGTGCCATTGGGGATTTGTAGCTCTGATATTTGATCTCCACTCTGAGTTGCTTTAGGTAAGAGAGAGGTTTTGGGTATATTTCAGCCTGTGTCTTGCTGGCTCACACGTCAATGTGCAAATGTATAGTTTGTTGGCCAGACACTGAGGTACAAAGATGTAGAACTATGGCTAGATTTATAGTGTATCAGGCAATGTAAATATCACAGAACCCAGCCTGTATTTGACAATCACTCATCAGGGTGTAAAGCACATATATAATGACATCAATTACTGTTTGATGTAGAATCAATGTAAGTACAAGTATGTGCAAAGTTCCAATGCAATGAAAATGTGAGTGTTAGGTGCTTTGTCAGTGACAGGCCGTGTGTCACAAAGAAAAAAGTATAATGAATAAAGTATAATGTTTCAGATGTTTTATAGGACAGAATGCAGCATGTACTACTCTTTTCCAAAGTATATACCACTGTGCTCCATTATGGCTATAAAATATCTGAAACAATGTGACCATAATGCAGCACAGTATATACCTTGGACACAGTACACACTGTATTATGACCTATAAAATATCTGAAATATTATGGTTTATACCGTTCTTTTCCAAAGTAGTCTTTTGAATTTGACACATCATTTCAGGTTACAGGCAGGTAGCTGGACGGTCAGTCCACTCAAGAGTTGTCCACTCCTTAAACTAGAGCTGATGCTTGGCCAATTATGTATTAGCATGCAAATGAGTTGCTTTCGTAGCAGAAGAGCGTTGACTAATCTCTTGCTTCAATCGAAATTAAGTTCATATGACTTTCATCCAACTTTTTGGTCTGCATTTAAAAATAAACACACAAATCCACCAAATATAAAGGCGATGACACACAATTGTAGTCTGTGTTAACCCTAATTACACAGGAAGATTCAGTCTTTATATAGGCTACAGGTGTACTGTTGGACTGGAAGTTTTGACGCCAGATGCTTCTCTGAGTGCCATTGTTCTGACCAAAACTGTATTTAAGTTCAATGGGTTCAAATGCAATGCCTCAGCAAAAAGGAAGAAAAGATAAAGGGCAAAATATCCCTCCAGTTCCCCTCACAACAAGAATCCTCAGTTTGGTATAAACCAAACCCAAAATTCCAAAAAACCCAAAACAAAAAGCTCAAACTCAAATGTTTAGATCTGAATCAGTGTGAGACGTGTGCTGAGTTACGCAGTCTGGGAGAGATCTTTAATCTTTACAAATGTTGTTTGTCTCTTCCCTCGAAACATCTTGAATCAAACCTGGCCTCCTTGACCTGGATCAGGGTGGTGTGTAGGGTGAGATACAGAACATTATTTATAGAAAATAAGGCCCAGTGTGCAATCAGAGAAATGTTTTCAGTGGCCTTTGTTGATGGAAAAGTCCCTGAATGTCTCTGAGAACATTGATCCCACTCATTTTCAGTAGATCTTAAATGATACTTAACTTGGATGAGAAGGCAAAGGAGAAGAGGAGTATAGCTCAACATGGGTGGCATGGCAAGTTTAAAATGATGTTTATCCTGAGTAAGACTGATAGCAAGTACAATGCTGTGCAAGGGTGCGGAGTGCAGATAGGAAGGGTTGCTGTGGTTCTGTGAGCCTGCAAAGTTGACCCACAGAGTTGTATAGGTTTACATACCACACAAAGCTTCCTCTCTCTGCAGCCTCATACAGGTCCTGCTCAGTCTCACTCTCTCCAAGTGAGACAGCTTTGCCCACCTGTGGTCTTTTCAGACTCTTGAGTAAATACCAGCACGTGTTTGGGTTAAAAATACACTGAGATGTCTCTTGTATCGAAAGGATACGTCTGAAAAAAGGTCCCTTATTTGGAATATATAATTTCTCACACCAGGGGGGCAGACAACAAACATCTCCTAAATCATATAAAGAATATGTCACCAATCTTTTAATCTATGTGCCAGACTTATCTTTATTAAAGGATATAATTTTCTAGATGTTGATTGTAGCCACATACCACCAACTGGTCCCTGTGTGCAAGAAGGGAACACTGTGCTCTTGTTGCTCCGACCAGTTTGTTTTGTTGCCCTTCAGCTCAAGTTAGTGTATGGGAATGCTTTTGCCCAAGTCAGTCGTGGTCAGTACTGATGCAAAGTACACATATGACACCGACTATAATCAGTAATACCATGACGTAAAGCTCCTATTCCATCCCCAGGACTGCACACTTCCCATGTAATTATAAGGTCGGGGTTTGATTCTGGCCTAGTGATGAAGTTAGTTCCACCCACTGACTCCTACAAACAGATGGGCTTATGGTTTGCAGCAATATGGTGGCAAGTCAGAGCGGAAAGCTAGGAATAAGAGGGACCTTGCCTTCGTACAATGACCTAAGGGCAATTTGATGTTAAGGTTTGGACCGGGGCTGATGTGACCTTATGCGTTTAAGAGCAAAAGAACCAACAAGAAAGAAAAGAAAGTTCTTCCCGCGGGCTTGGTACAACTGACTAACATAGAGTGGGTCTAATAGATGTGGTGTTCAGAGGTCCCATAAACGGTTTGAGAATTTTCCCTTGAGTTAATTGAAACTCCTGCAGCATACTGTATGCTCAGATTGAGAAAACAGTGTTTTGTTAATAGAGAAGTCTTAAAACCTGCAGTAGTCAATATAATTAACTGAAAAAGGAATCAAATAATCATGTAAAATTATGTCATTCATATTGATGATCCCCCAGAGATTATCAGCTAACACTCCCTAAATACTCAATCGCATTTTAACATCTTTCAGCTAATTGTTTTGTCTTTATGCCAACTTCCATGTCTAATTTTATTCTGTTAAGAACATTGTTTCCATGTGCAGCTGATGCCAGAGAAAAACATCTAAATGTTCAGTGTACTAAACAACAGATAAAGTTATTGGCTTTGCATTTGTTCAATGTTTATGTGATGCTAGGCTGTCCCTAGCAGCTGTCCTTTGAGTTATTTCCCTCACTGGCACCATAATCTGCTTTTATGTAACTGGAAGACCAACTCTGTCATAAGAGTATTAGTAGTATAGTATTCTTTTTTTTTTTTTCTTTCAGGAACTATGCAAATAAAATGCATTAATCACATAAAAGCAAAAGATGCTTTGTACTAGATTTAGCTACTAGCTAATTTCCATCTGTGCTCCCTGGGCAGGTAAAAAACTATGAAATGGAGTTAAAATTCATCAGCAAAACACACATACACACACTCACATACCCACGTATATACACATACACACACACACACAAACACACATAATAACAAAAGATAACACAAGTTTCAAAATGCTAACCACATATAAACAGAATTCTATAAAAACCTTTTAAATCTTTAGTGGTTAGTTGGCTAGGGCCACAAAACTGAGCTAAAATACTAATATTGGGTGGCTCAGGTGCACAAAACCATAACTCCAGACTATTATCACAACCATTAAAAGGCTGAGAAATCATTTGCTAACTGGATTGTCATGTTACCGATATAAAGTGATGAATGAATAAAGTGTCATTGTATTACTGGCCCTAAGTCAAACAAAACTTAATTTAGTTGAAGCAGAATAAAATTGTGTTGAAAACTAGTCAAGTTGAGAACAATACTAAAGCAGTTAACTAAAGTATTGCTATTTACAGGATATCCAATCCTAAAGCACATAAAATTCTTTGACATTTGTGTGCTTTTAGTTTGCATGTTGTTCACATCCCTTCTATACTGTCTCCGTGCCTTTCCCGCCAACTTCCCAAACACATTCACTTCAGGTAGACCGGAGACTCTAAATTCCCCATATGTGTGATTGTAAGTGCCTCTCTATTTATACTCTTTCTCTGATGGGCTGGCGAGTGTCAAATGTGTTAGGAAAATGAATGAACAAATGAATAAATGTTTCATCATCACTGCAACAAGAATGTTGCTTATATCAACATAAAGGTGTTCATCCTCTTCCCATAAAGTGCCTCAGGTTGTTGATGTATAAAAGACCAGCAGTTTATAACAGGACAGCACTGTGGCTCATCCCAGAGTAACCAATGTGGTGCTCATTATGAAACCTAAATCCGCTTTCTCCCCACTTGGTGATGAGCTGGCATGGCAAAGTGACGTCTCACTTGGCCAAACACTCAGTAAGGGACCAATTACAGTGGTTCAGAGACAGATGCTTGCCTCCTCTGAGCACAGACAGATAGCCAGCATGTCTAAACCAAATTAGTTATTTTTTTGTTTGTTTGTTTGTTTTTTTTTTTAAACCATAGACTACATTAAATCAAGTGAATGTTTCTCTATAAATCAAAGGCCCTGCAAAGTGCTGACCATAGTTTTCCAAAGTCGGTCACATTCCTGTTTGGTCTCAAGGGCATTACTAGATAAAACAGTTTTTTGTTTGATAAAATTAGCTCAGCTGCAAATTGCAAACATTACAGCTAGGTGGCTAACTTTAGCTTGCTTCCTTGCTAAATTTTTTTGCAAGCAAAATACTGTTTGTTTGTTTTTTGTCCTTATGTGAATCTGTTCACACTATGGTAATTAGAAAGCATTTGACAAATGAAAAATGGTAAATAGTAGACTTTTAAAGTGAATAAACACTGAATGGCATCTTTAAAAGGAGCTTCCCAGAGCAGCACAAACTAAAAGTTTGCTATTATCTACCACAAAATGCTGTATTGCTCTTTGGTATGTAAATAATATTTGTTTAAATTAAAAAAGTTTTCCCGTCCTGTTGTCCATGAAGTCACTCCAGGCAGTTCATCTACGTGGCATCACAGATTGGAGTTTTGGCTCTCTTCTCTCTGGTGCTGGATAGAGTTGTTTCCTGTCCTGTGCAAGAACCACACATTTGTTAAATTAAGTCTTTCTGTCTCTCTTTCTAGATCCTGGCCTTGTGCATCATCCAGTTGGAAAGAATAAGAGGCTGTCGTTCCTCTGTATTCCTCTTCCTGTTCTGGGTCTTGGCTGTTGTCTGTTCTCTGGTGCCTCTTAGAGCAAAGATCCAGCTGGCCATGGATGAGGTATGTAGCCTATTAATTAATATTGAAAAATTAACTTTTTGTATACCATTTAATATAAATATATTATCAGCATGGTCTGTGTCATTACATGTATGTGTCCATGCATCCAAAAAACTAAAATCAAAAGTAAGTTTCGGCCAGAGTGATTTTGTAAGTGTGCCCAGTTTGAACTCTGTGAACCTGCCGTGTCAAAACACCGTCAAGAGGTATCTAATCAGCTGCACTCCTACCCATAGTCTAGACAGGAGACTCCAGCAGCGCAGCTTGAGCTATACCCTGTGTCAGCAAAGAATTTCTATTTCATCCCCCAGTTTTAACCAAGGTAACCCAAAGTTAACACAATGTGTTGGAGGATGACACTGCCAATTCTGGTCAAGCCTGTGTGTTTAAGGTTTCCTTTTCTTCCTGTGTCTCCTGTCAAACATTGCAATCATTGTTGTATGGGGTAGGTTTGTATTTTTGTTCACACAGCCATGGGGCAGTCGCATTTGCATTTCTATAAAAACACACACACATCCATATTTCTGTTTTATCGCTTCTCAGTGTGACATTCCCACACTGTTTGGGGGAGAGTAATGATGGCCCTGGGATAAATGCTGGTGAGACATGGCAGCGCAGGATCAGACCAGAGGAACGTCAGCGCTGTGTTTATGGGCCTACACTGCTGTAAACACAGCCAGATGGAAATCTATGCATTCACACATAATGCAAAGCCATATATGATTTACACACAGATGTTTTCATTTCACACACCTGCACACGTGTACATAGTGTGCACATGTGACCACTCATATATTTATCCTCTATACCATATTTCTAGGTCATAATGAACCTTATCTGGCTCCAAAACTGCTGATGCTGAGAGTTAACAGATATTATACAGATATTATACATCAAGAGCGACATTAAATGTTTCTGATTTGCAGAAGTTGCATCCAAAATTGAACTGGAGATAAAAAAGACAACTCCAATTCTCACTGGCCCCTAAAACTCATGAAACAAAGGAAGTGCTAATCCCTGGTAGGCTAGTTAGCCTAGTTTATCATATCACAGTAAACAGATGGCAGATTTTTCCCCCCTTGAGGATAAATGTTTTTGTGCTAAGAAAAAAACCCCACCTGATTGGGCTAGTTATCAGACACACAACCACGAGAATGATATCCCTCTTCTTATATAACTTAGCAAGAAAGTGAATAAGCATTTCTACCAAAATGTAAAAGTATGAATTTAATACAGTTGCAATAGAAATAGTGAGGAATTACCTGGATCCTGTCATCAATTAAAAACAGGACTGGAAATCAGATGTCCAGGTAAAACTTAAGATAGCTAAAGATTTAGGCAGCATTAAATGGTGACATAATGGATCCGTTTTATCAGTCTCAAATTGCAAATAAAAGTTTTAAAAATTGGTTTCTTGACTGGTATGCTTTAATGTCTGTTATTCTAACTTGGGTCATAAATTTAAAATGACATTCTTTTCCCAGTTATCCAAGTCAGTAATAGTTTTCTAAAGGTTTTATTATAGTTGGTAACATCAGTACTGTTGCATGGCAAAGCCCTCTCAGAAACGGTAAGAAGTTTTCTTTTGCTGTGAAGGATGATAAATGGTATAAGAACTAAAATGATGCTGCACAGCTCAGCAGTTTTATTCTGTGCGGACTACATCTAGTGCTGAGAAGTATTCTAAATATTTATAAAGAAAGTGTCCAGTTCAAATTGCAGCATTGACAGCTCAAGTTGACAGAGTTCATGTTTGTGGACCCTTGGCCATTCTTAGTTGCTTGACCTACATTTTTCCCACCCACTCTCCGACCATCCTGACCCTGTTTTTCACAGTGTGGCCGGATCCATTTGGCCCCTTCGTATAGCCTTTCTGGTCACAGCACCACACTTTTCAGAGAAAATCATTTTACTGTTTACCATGGCTCCAGCTCTTATGCATACCCATACTGCTGCACAGCACACAGCCTGTGGCAGTGGCCCTGACCCAATAGTAAAAAAAAGCCTCTGCCAGAACCCAAAGTTTCTGTATGTCAAGAATAACATGCAAGTCCTACATTTCACAAAAGTCTCTGAGTGGTTAATATTGCAGCTGCTCCCTTGATTGAAAGTAAGGGTGCTGGTTTGTGAAACCACAATCTCCCTATTTACAGATATGGGCTCTTAGCGTGACTGTGAGGCAGATTTAACTGTTGCTTCATTTATACAAAGTACACCATTAAAGACTCTGGGTTTTCACCCTGATTTAGCTTAAAGGTCCAAAATACTCTTTATTGTGTCTGTGATCTTGGTGCAGAAACTCTGCTATACAATGTGTAAGCAAGGGAAAGGCTATATATTGAATTTGATGCTGTTGTGAAACTGCACACAAAGCCACAGTGGTGATAAATGATGCAGTGTACCGCAGTCAGGATGTTGTGTGATTTCTTAAGTAATGTTGAAAGAGATGAAACAACCAAAGTACATTTTGATCCAAATGAAAATTGTCGTCATGTAAGAGCAGTGTTATTTTTCTGTGGCGTGTGCTCAGCCACAAAGCCAATTAATTGTGTCCCTAGTTTAAAATAAATGCCTAACTTACAAAACCTGTCTGAAATAGCTTGAAACTAATAAACTCAAGAAACTGCAGCATTCTGGCACTATTAGTTTCTTTTTCATTGCTTTCTTATTTATTCCACAGGGCATCACCTCTGATATTGTACGATACCTCGCCTTCTTCTCCTACTTCACAATCCAGTTGGCTCAGCTATTCCTGTGCTGTTTTGCTGACCAGCCTCCAGAGGGAAAAAATATCTTGGAAAAGGTAGGCAGAGGAGAATGTATCCCACTTCCGTCAAAAATGTCCACTCTGATCCAATACCCAGGAACGAAAAATGCCTGAGTGGCTATCCTGTGGTTTTCAACTTTTGTTGTCAAGATACTTTTCACTTTAGGAGGAAATGATGTGATTCACATCCTCCCTCCTTTCACTCTCACATATCCACTTTGGCTTCCTGTGAGAGGAGTGTGAATGACTGTGTGTGTGTGTGTGTGTGTGTGTGTGTGTGTGTGTGTGTGAGTCAGTCAGCTT
>VUQI01047286.1:7360-31608 GCA_015106735.1 Paratilapia polleni | reverse complement strand
ATGCCTTCAATATTACTCACTTATTTAGTGAGATAACATCGAGACCACTGCTTAGAGTCCATGACCACACAACAGCAACGCAATTACTTAATACAGATCTCACTACCCCATCAAACATGAGCTTGGCAAAGCATTGTTATAGCAAGCTGATTGGGGGCAACTCACAGGTGAATGAAAATGAGCTTCTAATTAATCAAACAGACATGTGATGTAATATTTCCCCAGTGGTAAACAATTGAAATAGCTGGAAAAGTCCCCTAACAAACTCTTGGCTAGCAGTAAGGAGGCTGAGGGTGCAGAAGCCACAGTCTGGCGTGGTGGACACACCCAATGGTGTGTCCTCCTCATTTTCCTCCACCTCCTCCTCTGCTCTGCCCCACGTTCTGGTTAGAGTTACTCACAGGAAGAGAGGAAGCGAGGGGACAAAGAGTAAGGGCACTGGTAAAGATGAGCGCAAACACCCTGGTGAGGGGGTGGCAGGGTGGAGGAGATGCCATAAAGTTTGCGTGACGGGACAAACCTTCTGTGTGTCTGTGTGTGTATCCTCTTGTTATAGAGTTTGTGATGACACATTTCCACTCTGTCTGCGCTAGACCTCAAAACGTCATCATCACCGCTAACACTGAGCTCTATTTATTCTGTTCTGTGGGAGTTCATGGCCTTTGCTCCTCAGACTGGACCACTTGAGTGTACAGTGTTGTTTACACACATTAGCATTCTTAAACACACCCCTCACAAGTGCGCCATTCAACCATCAACCGACGGCCTTGGTGAGGATGTGTGTTTCTCAAAAGCCTTTAAGTGGTGAGAGATTTACAGTGAAAACAACAGTGAGTCTGGTCTTTAATCTGTTGCAGAATCCCTGTCCTGTGAAAGATGCCTCTTTCCTGTCAAAGATCCTCTTCTGGTGGTTCACTGGGTAAGATGGTTCTTTAAAACCCTCTCATTTTTAGGAATCGACTGACTCACTACAGCAACAGTTTGTACTTGTTTACAATAATATGTTTGTTTTGTGTGAATCATCTCCCATGCTTCCTCCTCAGACTTGTTGTAAAAGGATATCGCACTCCACTGGAAGCAGGGGATCTGTGGACCCTGAGAAAGGAAGACACGTCACAAAAGATCATCTCAGATCTGGAACAGGACTGGACAGCTGAATGTGCCAAACTTCAGAAGTGAGAATTAGTTAAATTTGATAAATTTAATCTGGTACTCTAGGTATTTATAGTAGTACTGCATTGCACTTGTATATACTACCAAATTGTCTCTAGTGTGGCTGGGATTACGCTCCCTCGCAGACACATACACAAACAGCTGCAGACACCACAAACACATAATTGTTCTCATTATACTACTTTCTAGTCCACTTGGAGTCTGCTTGGAGGAAACACGTGCAGTTAGTGCCCTTGTAGTGTTGTGGCTTGGTGGACAAGTCTGTGGGGTCATTGCAAATTGGAGGGCACAGTAACAGCTGTGCTGAACATCAAATGCATCCTCTGATGATGAAATCTACGCCACTCGTACCCTAGTGGACCCTCATGTACTAGTGCATGCAAAAAGTATAACAAAAAACTGGATCCTCCAGTTTCTATAATGCAACCAGTAGCATTGTTTTGTTTCACCCTCCCCACTTGATAAACAGTCGGCTTTCAAAGTCCAAGTCCTCAATCTGTAATGCAGACTTTCTGTTCAAAATTTCTAGTTTTATTTTAATCCTAAATTCAAACTGTAATGATATCATCATCTTTATTTGTTAAATTTTAGAAAACACCTGCTTTCATGTAGTTCTCCACATGACAAGAGAAGTATGTAAAATACTGGCGTGCCACTTTTAAAGACCCCTGTCTTCAGCTGTCTGATGTTTGATGTGTATTTGACTGCAGTTTGTGCATGAATCTGCAGCAGAAAACACAAGGAAATGACATGTGCAGGACATGCACACGTTGTCTTTCATGTTTCTTCTGGCCTATATGTCTTGCTGTTTTGACACAGGCCTGTGATCCCCTGTACTTCTCTCCTTATTGTCATAGCCAAAGAATCAATCCCATTTTATTACAGTGTGGTCAAACATTAACATGCTGCTGGTCAAATTAATGACCCAAGCAGAGCAGAGCTATAACTGTGGTAAATTAAAATTTGCGACGTCTCATCACCACAGGCATTTAGGGCTAAAAATAGGCCCTACAAGAGTCACTTGAGGACATACAATACCATAATGTCAAGACTAGAGCTCTGTGCCATTTCCAAGGCTTGTTAACATGATCCAGTGCTTTGAAAGCAGTCGTTAACTCTAATAATTATTTCAGCAAATAATGCTTTTCTCAGCTGCCGGCAAATTCAGTGATGGCACGCTTTTTTACTCTGTGTTTTACATTAAATACTTGAAAGACAGCAGCATGATGGTGCATCTCTGACACAGATGTCTGTAACTGTGTGCATTTCTTCCCTCTTGTAGGCAGGAGAAAGCCTTAGCATCAGGTGTGGCATTAGGAAGTCGACTGCCAGACCAGGCTCAGCTTCTCAGGAAGTTGCAAAAGGAGCAGAGCTCTGGCTTCTTCCTCCTCAGAACGCTGGCACGCAAGTTCGGTCCATACTTCCTGACTGGTACTCTGTGTATCATATTCCACGATGCCTTCATGTTCGCCATCCCTCAAGTGCTGAGGTAAGACTTAAAAAAAAGAGTGCACTAAAACCCAAAAGTTGCTCTTATGAAAGCCATCTGGCTTTAAGTAACTGCAGAACGACTTGCCAGTATTAGCAGATATTAACTGTATCTCAGCCCAATACCAAGGCCCAAGGGTATTTTTTCCATTGCTGAAAGTCCCCCAGATAGCAGTTCTCTTTTGAATATAATTCACAAATGTTGTTGCGACAAGTTAGCACAAAGATAGGAATGAACCAGTTGCAGTTTGATAGAGAGAGAGTTACTAAGTGCAACTAACTGTGTCATTATATTTGGAATGAGATACTGCTGTTGACCTCTCAAATATATCTTTTTCACTGCTCAGAGTCCCACAAACCAAATGGCACTGAGTGTACTGTATTAAGGAAAGCTGCAGCCAAACCTTTCCAAACCTCAGCTCTGACTGAAATTACCTGGATGCATTGCTATCCAGGCTAGAGTAAAATAAAGTTTTATTGTTTTACTGCTGGGAAAATTCAAAGAAACAGCAGACAAAAATATAAATATTACTGTCTAAAAAAAAAAAATATATATATATATATATATATATATATACACATATATATATATATGACAACAGCCAAACAACAACAGAAGCTGGCAGCAGTGAAAACAGGTCATGGCTGACCCGCCACCCGCCGCACCATCCCACCAGTCAGACTGGAATGTTGTTGTTGATGCAAAGCACAAAATCAGTGGAAGTGTTAATTACGGTCGTGGAGCTGTGAGCAAGAAAAGTAGACGAGACCACAGCCCTCTGTGCTCCAGTAAGGAGCGCATGAAGAGAGGGAGAGGAGGCTCTAAATGGCAGAAATGCAGTTGGACCACAATAAGGGAGCCGATGGCCAAGTGTGAGGGCGGCCCGGCCACAGGCTGAGCTCTGTTGTGCAACCCAAGCTACTTTGTGAGGACCAGTCAGCCAGCAGCCACAGCAGCGCTCAAGGACATTGGTTAAAGCACACAAAGAGAGTCAGATAATACCAGATTGAATCAGTAAAAAGAGTAAAAACCTGTCTGTGTCTGTGTTTGCTTTACATCATTCACTACTCTCCAGGAAAAATATAGAAACAGAGCTTTGATACAGAGGTTGAGCACAATATTCAATATGTGCAAACTACTGAACATTGTGATTAAGTATCTATGATCTACTTGTCTTCTTCCATAGTCTTCTGTTGGGTTTCATGAGAGATGAAGATGCACCGCTGTGGAAGGGCTATTTCTACGCCACTCTAATGTTCCTCCTCTCTTGCCTCCAGTCCCTCTTCAGCCATCAGTACATGTATACTTGCTTCACAGTGGGAATGAGGGTGAAGACAGCTGTCATGGGCTTGGTTTACAGGAAGGTGGGTAAATCTCTATCTATGAAGCCACTAACCAATATAAGCACGCAACATAAATTATCTCATAAATGGCAAAAACAAAAACTTTATCTTCTTCTAGACTGGAACACAGTTCAGAGTGTATGATTAACAGTTTTTACCTAAGATGAATGATTGTGTGAAATCTTACATAAAATAGGATATAAAATTACATTGTAAACAATGCTAAAATGTCTCTGTCTCTTTTGTTGTCAATCTAGTCTTTGGTGATAAACAGCACTGCCAGAAGGACTTGCACTGTGGGTGAGATTGTGAATCTGGTTTCAGCAGACACTCAGAAGCTCATGGACTTTGTGGTGTACTTCAATGCTGTCTGGCTGGCTCCTATTGAGATTGCTCTTTGCCTCTTCTTCCTCTGGCAGGTATGTTGAAATGTAGTGTTTTCACAATGCCTCCTGTTTATGCACAAATGCAACTTAACTAAAAAAGCTAAACTTTGACAGTCATATCCTTTCTTTTATTCAGCATCTTGGCCCATCAGCTCTGGCAGGAATTGCCACGGTCATTCTCATTTTTCCACTCAACGGATTCATTGCAAAGAAAAGAAGCAAGCTGCAGGTAAAAGCTATTACAGGAATCCTTCACACTTTCGCTCCAGTAGCCCAGACATCTGGCATGTCAGGTCAGGGATGCCACAGCTGGTTTAGATAGTGACTGAAAAGCTGTGTGGGTGTTTGGCCTGGATGGTACATTCTCTCTTGTCCTTTTGATGTCTGGTCCATATAACATGCTTGAAAAACAATGACAGGAAAGGGTGGGCAGTAGAAAGGCATAATTTTTCATTTCTTTGGAAAAACAACAGAGGGTTCTGTAAATTTGGATGCCAGTTTAATCGAACTTAGTCTTGAATGCAGTGACCGCATTCCTGGCCCTTTGTTGTTTCCTTGTTATAAAAATCACTAAAATGTAACAAGCAATAAATTCTTACTGAATTAAACAAGTTCTGTGATGTTCAGGAAAACTACTACAGCTGTAATGAGAGGAGGCAAACCCATGTTCACAAATACATGTATATGCTTTGGTCTGTTAATTGTCTGTCCACTGTGCCCCAATTTCAGCTTTGAATGGTTTCCTTTTCAAAAAATATTAAGTAAAAACCTCTTTGTCTGGTCAACAGGAGATTCAAATGAAGTTCATGGATGGCCGCATCAGACTGATGAATGAGATCCTGAGTGGGATAAAGATCTTGAAGTTTTATGCCTGGGAGAAGGCCTTCCTGGAGCAGGTTTTGGGCTACAGAGAAAAGGAGCTCAAAGCCCTGAAGAAGTCTCAGATTCTCTACTCCATCTCCATTGCATCCTTTAACTCCTCCTCTTTCTTGGTGAGAGCAATAAATTGAATTAGTGAGATAGTCTTCAATAGATAGGAGTGAATGGCACTAAATGGCTATATAAGTAATTATATCAGCTTCCAAACAAAAAAAAGCTTGTTTAATGTGTGAAATCACAGTGGTGGATGCTGTACACACAGAAAGGTATCAGTCAAAACCAGTAAAAATCTAAAAGTGGAACTATATGTATTGTCTCAGCCCCATCTATCAAAAACACAACAAAAATTTGCAGAAGGAAAAAGTTTACCTCAAAGATTTATGGGGGGCCACAGCTCCATAGAACATAAAAGCGGACATCCAGAGAGTGGGAGTTCTTAAGTATTTAATTTAGTAAGGTCTTTTGTGTCTATATTGGGCTAAATGCTAATTTCAGCATGCTAATGTTCTCCCAGTCATCCTAATATGTTGGAGACCAGCAAGTATAATGTTCACCATTATGCCATCTTAGCATGCTAGCTGAGACTTAGAATACAGTAATTATAAGTGTTGAAGGCCACATGCCAACATCATGGTGGTGCTACAGGAAAACTGTAGAGATCATCAAATCATTAGGATTTATCCTTTGGAGACGTCTGAGCAGAATTTCATCTTATTCAATCAAACAGCCTTGCTAGAGAGGCAAAAAATAAGATTATACATAAGTGGCCTGATTTTAAAGATTCAGGTCTTCAAAACAAATAGACTTGGGGCTAAGTGCCACAGACAGGGCGGGGAAGTCAGAAAGCACTGTCAGACGTCTGAAGCATTGTTGCTGGTTTTAGTCTCGGGATGGGATAAAGTATATTGACATTTAGATCAATTTAGGGCAACGCAGCCCTTATCCTTAAAATTGTGTGTCTCTAAAGAGCATACAGGTTTCTGCCCATCAAGGTAACATTTAGTGCCTTTTTTTCCCCCAAGATTGCTTTTGCCATGTTTGGAGTCTACGTGATGCTTGATGACAAGAATGTCCTGGATGCACAGAAAGTGTTTGTCTCCATGGCACTAATCAACATCCTGAAGACCCCACTCAGTCAGCTTCCATTTGCCATAAGCACAACCATGCAGGTATGCTGCATTTTTTTCTTTCCATCTCCTAATGAGGAATATTTTCACAGTCCTATAGCAGATATAGGCCATTTAACTTGCCCCCTGATTGTTTCAGGCTGTAGTCTCACTGAAACGTCTGGGAAAGTACCTGTGCTCAGAAGAACTGAAAGTGGACAATGTCTCAAAGGCACCACTGAGCTCTGGTAAGAACCCCACCCATATATAAACTATTACACTGAATGAATACACTTCTATACTTTTCAGTTTCACAAATATCCACAATTTGGTTCCCCATACTGCCTGAAATCACAGGCTGTCATAATCAATATAAGCAACCCACAAGATGTAGTTGTTTATAACTGTGGACTACCACAGCCTTGTATGGATCATGTGCACTGTCACTTCCTGGGTCCTCAGGCTGACTGGTAGACAGGGTAATTATAGGATGTTCCCTTCAGCGGTTGAACGTAAATCACAGCGTGAATTCAGACATATGATTCAGAGAAAAATAAAAAATATACTGCACTCCTCTGTCTGTAATCTGTCAACACTTCCTAAGACAGCTTGTGAAAAAGCAGCGGCTCTGTAATTTGTATGATTAAGCAAATTCACTTGTAATTACTCCCCAACTGCACTCTGCTGAGTAACTTCAAGGGGAAACTTTGTTTTGAAAGTTTGTTAAGCACTAAGGATGAAAGAATACATCTTTTTTCCAGTGCTCATTGCAGGTTTTGTTTCTTATAGTCGATCTTTTCTTTATTGTTTAGACGGGGAAGACGTAGTCATAGAAAACGGCACTTTCAGTTGGTCTGCAGAGGGCCCTCCATGTCTCAAACGGTATGTGTTTAGAAAAAGCAAGATTGAAAAAGAAATCAACAATAAAATCAAAGGTTTGAGGCTTACAGGAAAATTCACTTCTTTGTTGACAGGATCAACATCCGTGTGCCTCGAGGTTCTCTGGTTGCCGTGGTGGGGCATGTAGGCAGTGGAAAGTCCTCTTTGTTGTCCGCTATGCTTGGGGAAACTGAGAAAAGAAATGGCCAAGTTACTGTCAAGGTACTAAACTTGGGTTCCATAACAAGGTCTATTCATAGTTTGTGGGTAACTTGTAATAAATATTGATATTCTCTCTTTTGACTGTGTCTTCACAGGGCTCTGTGGCCTATGTTCCCCAGCAGGCCTGGATCCAGAACGCCACAGTCCAAGACAACGTCATATTTGGCCGTGAGAAGCTGAAAACATGGTACCACCGTGTGCTGGAGGCCTGTGCCTTGCTGCCTGACCTGGACATCCTACCTGCTGGAGATGCTACAGAAATTGGAGAGAAGGTATTGAATACCTCATAAAAATAAAATGTACTTCTCTCATGAGTTTAGTCTCAGACATTTTAAATATGTTTTCTCCATGCAGGGACTGAACCTCTCAGGTGGGCAGAAGCAGAGGGTGAGTTTGGCCAGGGCTGTCTATAGAAAGGCTGATGTATACCTGCTGGATGATCCGCTGTCTGCTGTTGATGCACATGTGGGTCAGCACATCTTTGACAAAGTCGTCGGACCAAAAGGAGTCCTTAGAGACAAGGTAATACCATATAATGCCTGCAGAGTGCAGTTCAACCAGTTCAGTGCAGCCACAAAGACACTTACACCACTTGCATGCTCTGTGCTATTGTTGTCATAATATGGAAACCACCACTTTGCTGACACCTTTGTTTTTAAAAAAGCCTCAATTTAGTGTTGGATTGTGCTTACATGCTATTTTTCTGACTTGTGTGGCTTGCTATACAGACCCGCATCCTGGTGACCCATGGGATGAGCTTCCTGCCGCAGGCTGACCTCATCCTCGTCCTGGTAGATGGAGAAATCACAGAGAGTGGCTCCTACCAGGAGCTCCTTAGCCGCCATGGTGCTTTTGCAGACTTCATCCACACCTTTGCAAGCACGGAGCGAAAAGAGAGCGCCATACAGCGAGGTGAAGAGACATTTTAGAAATTAATTTGTCAGTTTAATTCATTTTGCTATTTGGCATAAAAAGATTCTTTCAAATTCCCCATACTTCAGTGTACATGGTAAGACAGCCGTCACTTGACACTATGCATCCTTTTCATGTAGCTGGTTCCAGGAGGTCTAATGCTCGTCTCAGCATGGTCGATTTCATGCCATTCTCCAGAGACCTCTCACAGGAGCAGCTCATTGGGTACGTTAACAAACACATAAGTCCTCATTCTCATATTTGGATAACCAAGCATCCTATTTTATGAAACTGACCTCTGACCTCTCTAGGGGTGACACTACTAATACCAACCTGCAGAATATGGAGCCCGTGTCTGAAACAGACCAGGAACAAGTACCAGAGGACTTGGGCAAGCTCACTGAAGTTGACAAGGCACGAACTGGAAGAGTAAGTCTGAAGATGGTCTGAAATTAGGCTTCTGTGCCACTCCCCAGCAGACTCTGCAGTTTCCCTCAGCTCTGCTTAGCTTGCCAGTGTCTGTCAGTTCATTGTTGTAATTTTACATTGCACATATTTAATGGTTTGGTAGACAGTCACTCCCCACAGTGTGTGATGTTTGGCTAAATGAAACAACATTTTTACACTACCTACCCAGCACCAAAGAGCAAACAGTAGCACAGAAGCAAAGCTAAAAAATAAAATATTAGCTTTAAACTTTAAATGCATGCTGATATTGGTCTATATCTGTTGGACGTCTAAATGTTCTCAGTCAGAATGGATATCCGTAATATGGTCATCTCAGGCACACATCTGTGGTTGTGAGGACATAAAACAGTTATTGCTGTTTTAATGAACATAAAAAAATCTAATTGTTGATGTCCGTGACCTGGAACCGGATAGACGGCAGAAAATGGACGGATGCACAAACGGATGTGAAGGCAGTTCTCTTATTCCTGCTACTTCTTGTCTTTTTGTATAACAGGTGAGGCTGGAGATGTACAAGAAGTACTTCAAGACGATTGGCTTGACCATCATCATTCCCATCGTCTTCCTGTACGCCTTTCAGCAGGGCGCCTCTCTGGCTTACAGCTACTGGCTCAGCATGTGGGCTGACGATCCTGTTGTTAACGGCACCCAAATTGATACAGACCTGAAACTGACTGTCTTTGGGGCTCTGGGTTTTGTACAAGGTCAGTTAGTGGGTTTTATGAATCCTCATGGAAAAGCACTACAAATGTTTCAAACAGTTTACATTGGTTTGATAATATTAAATACTCTTTCCCTCTTCTCTTCAGGAATTGCTATCTTTGGTACAACTGTTGCCATCTCCATCTGTGGCATCATCGCCTCTCGCCACTTGCACATGGACCTGCTGAACAACGTGCTGCGCTCTCCGATGTCTTTTTTTGAGTCCACGCCAAGTGGCAACCTCCTGAACCGCTTTGCTAAGGAAATTGATGCTATTGACTGCATGGTGCCGGAAGGCTTGAAGATGATGCTAAGTTACGTCTTTAAACTCATGGAGGTCTGCATCATTGTGCTGATGGCGACACCCTTTGCAGCCGTGATCATCCTGCCTCTCACTTTCCTCTATGCCTTTGTCCAGGTACATTTTCTCCCAAAAATATAAACTCCCCACTCTGATCTTTAGTTTCTTATTTGAGATTATTCTGTTAAATGTTGCTTAGCAAGAAGTGGGTTCCATTACTGCATGTTATTGGAAAGTTCTGGGCTCCAAAACCAACCCTGCTGATGTTGCCATCCACTTGTATTTTGTTCCCCACCTGCTGACATAGATATTACACACATTCACTCTAAATTATGGGAAAGCCCTGAGCGCTCCCTCTTGTTTCACTCATTAAAGCTGGTGTTTTACTTTTCCACTGTGGGCTACAGAGCTTCTACGTTGCCACATCCTGTCAGCTGCGCAGGCTGGAAGCTGTGAGCCGCTCGCCCATCTACACCCATTTCAATGAGACAGTGCAAGGCGCCAGCGTCATCCGAGCCTTCAGAGAGCAGTCCAGGTTCATTCTGCAGGCTAATGAGAGGGTCGACTTCAATCAGACCTCCTACTTCCCCCGATTTGTGGCCACCCGGTGAGAGGTTATGCAATAATTATAAAGTGCTTTAACTATATTTATACACCCATTTGCTCAGTTAACAGTTTATGAGGGATGGTGATGTTTCATAGCATTAGGAGATGTGATTGCTTTATGACATAGTAATGAGGACACATTTTGGAACTTGCAATGCTTATAGCTAAATCACTGTTACATCCACAGGTGGCTGGCAGTAAATCTGGAGTTTGTTGGTAATGGTGTGGTCTTAGCCGCTGCCATTCTGTCTGTGATGGGGAAAAGCACCCTGAGCCCAGGCATTGTTGGTTTGGCTGTGTCACACTCCCTCCAGGTAAGAAGATCTATGCCAAAGTATCCATCTTATTAACATCAGAATCATCCATTTTCATTGACCAGTCTGCAGCACCATGAGACAGTTAGAGGTTAAACTGGAAAAAGTGAAAATTGCAGTGGTTTGTTCAATCAGAAAATGCATTTTAATTCAGCAAAAGTAAAATTTTTGCATTGGATATTGTAGGTGACTGGAATCCTCAGCTGGATTGTCCGCTCTTGGACTGATGTGGAAAACAACATTGTTTCTGTTGAGAGAGTCAACGAGTACGCTGACACTCCTAAAGAGGTCACTATTCCCATGACACACACACACCAATCACTGCTTAGGACAATAAATCCAACACTGTACTAGAGGAGGGCTTTTTTGTCTCTACTCATCCTTTCTTATTGTCCCATACAGGCCAGTTGGAGTATAGAGAGCAGCTCATTGCCCCAGGCCTGGCCCCAGAAAGGTACTATAGAGTTCCAGGACTATGGGCTGCAGTACCGTAAAGGGCTTGAGTTGGCTCTGAAAGGAATTACTTTGCATATTCATGAGAGAGAGAAGGTAATTTATCTTGTGTGATGTTAAAATTTTTTACAGTCTTAATTTAAATTGGATAATTATCTAAAACATAAATTCTGAAACCTTTTTTTGTTCAGGTTGGAATAGTGGGTAGAACAGGAGCAGGAAAGTCCTCACTTGCCCTGGGAATCTTCAGGATCTTAGAGGCAGCAAAGGGAAAGATCTTTATCGATGGAATCAACATTGCTGACATTGGACTCCATGACCTCAGATCACGCATTACTATCATTCCTCAGGTACAACAGTATTAATAATGCACACTCAGTTCTGGCTTTCATCACATAAACTGTTTGAAATAATCACAATCTGTATGAACCATTAAAAAACTGTAATGATTCTATTACCAATGTGGACATTTTGATGATGAATAACATCTGTTGTCCTCTCTCACAGGACCCTGTGCTGTTCTCAGGCTCCCTCAGGATGAACCTTGACCCCTTTGATAGCTACACAGACGAGGAGGTGTGGAGTTCACTGGAGCTTGCTCACCTCAAAAATTTTGTGTCTAATCTGCCTGACAAACTCAACCATGAATGCACAGAGGGAGGAGAAAACCTCAGGTACACACAAACACATCAGTATGATACGCTCCAATCCGGATAAAACATCTTGTCTAGTATGATATTCTAATCTTCCCTTCTTCTGCTTTGTATATGTAGTCTGGGTCAGCGCCAGCTTGTATGCCTAGCCAGAGCCTTGCTGCGGAAAACCAAGATCCTGGTATTGGATGAGGCAACAGCTGCTGTGGACCTGGAGACCGACACACTCATCCAGTCAACAATCCGCACACAGTTTGAGGACTGCACTGTCCTGACCATCGCTCACCGCCTTAACACTATCATGGACTACACCAGGTACATTCCTATACACAGTCTATTAAGTGAATTGACAGAAAACTAATGGTGACAGTTTTGGTAATTCATTTTAAGTGACTTATTAGGTAAGGATATTGTGTTAGATGGTTGCTGCTTTTGTCTGTTTCATTTCACAGTCAAGAGGTAACCTGAATTAGTAAACACTGCTCAGGAAATTAAGATGGAAATATATTGCTTTGTACTCTGGAAACCTGTGAAGGGCATTTGTCAGTTTTTAAAAAACAGTTTTTGAATTATTATTTCCAAGACAATAAATTGTGAGAATGACAGTATATTGCTTCTAAAGAAATAATTCTTTCTTGCAGCCCTACAGAATACCATGTTAATATTAACCTGTCCAGTTAATGCCTAGACCAGTGGCTGTTAAATGGTTTGCAGAGGCACATTTGTGCACTGTAAATCAAGTCCAGGTGTACCATGGGATTTTATGATAACCATACATTATTTCTGGATTATATAACTGCACAAAAATTCATAAATGAATTGCTATTTTACTCTATCAGTACTTTGTACACACTTATTCCCATACAGAGGAAAGTTCTGTATGTAAAAAAAAAAAAATCCTTTAAAAAAATGGATCTGGCTCTTGTTGCCTCTGGATCTGAACCAGAGACAGCTAGACCATTTGCTGGACTATGTGAAAGTGTCTGAGGTCTGAGTGTCTATGTGATGGAGGCAAGTTATATGCTAGCAGAGCGATGACACTTGCAGGAAAAGATGCAGGTGTCACACTAGATCGAGACGCAGTAAAAGAAATGATGACATGGCAGATGACATGCAGGCTGTTTTGTGCCAATATGGATACAGATGTGCCTTGAAATTTTTACTTATACCGCACAGCATTATTGCAGACCTATACGGTGGATATTAACCTTTTTTCTTTTATTTTTTTGCTCCTCCACAGAGTTATCGTCATGGACAGAGGCCACATTTCTGAGATGGACTCTCCAGCCAACCTCATCTCACAGAGGGGGCAGTTCTATCGAATGTGCCGGGAAGCTGGGCTGGTCTAGGTCTCAGTTGGACTTTGACCATGGAACTGATGACCTGGTGTACAAACATGGCACCTTATGCTCATGGCTCTTCAACACACATTAATTTGGGCCATTCCAAGCTTTGTGGCAGCTCCAAAACACCTCTCTGCGAGGGCATTGTTGTTGAATCTCAAGAGCATTTGTTGGTTTTTAACACACAGACACGCTGTCCCAAGTCAGGAAAAGACATTGTTAACCTCAGCCAATGAACAATAAAAAGGAACACTATAGTGGATTGTCTCCAAGCTATAACTGTTGTATATCGATTAGTGGAGTCAGTTTATTCCATAAAAGGATTAAGTCAAAGGCTGGAATGAAAGGGTACCACAAATCTTAAGGATTTTCATTCTCTTTAAGAATGGGAGCTATATTATTTTTGTAGTTTTTTAAGTGTTTATTAAGCACATGGTGTATTTTTTTATGTTTTCTCAGGCTTAAATATGGATGTTTACTCATACTTTTTTAGCCTTGTATACCAAAGAGGAGGCAATTTTATAATTTTAAAATGATAGAAGTCTATTTTGTCTTCTTGTCCCAGAAACTGGGACAGGAAATTCTCTGACACACTAACCTTCAAAAGGTTCACGCTGGCAAACTATGGGGAAGTGAGGTTTGTACAGCATTCAAAATCTGAGCTTGGGGCAGCCAATTTGGAGTTTTTATATGTCAGGGAAAAAGAGGAAAACATTGAAGTGAGCCAACACATTAGCAATCGTCCAACTATGTTGTGGCTCTTGTTTATTTCTGTCAAAGTAAACACATAAAAAAGTCAATAGAGTCCTTTCTGGTCAGATTTAACCTGACACCGGTAGTGAAAACCACCATGAATGAGGAGAATGCCTCTTGAAAACAATGGTGATAAATCTCTGTGTGATTGTCTCTCAGTGTCTACCACACAGACCCAGGCCATACACACACAGGGAAGATAAAAATCAGTGTTTCTTTTTTATGGTGCTGACATGTTGATTTTTACTCTCGATTCAAAGAATGAACCCTATGAACTTTTCAAAGAGAAGAAGCATTTACTGTTTTGTCTTACTGGTTTAGACAATATATTCTAAGAGAAACCCAAATGTTTATTTATACCATATGACAAAATGTATTAAGTGTCCTTAAAATTATGAGGATTATATTATATTTATACTTTTTATAACAAGCTTGATCATTTTCACTGACCTTTTACTGTTAATGTCTTTTGTTCCATACATCATGCTGGAAAAATAAAATTTATTTGACTTTATGGTTATGTGTGACTTCACATTTTTAAGTGAATATATATAAGTGCTTTCACAACCAAATGAAAATATATTTAGCAAAAAGAAGTGCTACAGAAAGATTAAGGTAATTTCAAATAATGGCAGAAAAATGTAGGGAGGGGTTTTCTCTAAGTATTTATTTCAAAGAATATCAAGCTCAACTCAAAAGTCTTCACAATTAAAAACATTTCAAGTCAAGACCAAGTCTTTCCTAATAATTAAATTTTGAAAGTTTGAGGCAAGCATGCTTGACACTGTCTAATTTAGGATTATTCCTGGATTTTAACAAGGCAATATGTTTGCTTTCTCATGTCTCAAGTTCTGTCTTTCTATGTACACACACATTTTTGTATTAGAGCTTACCCAAAGCTCATCAAATCTGAGATTTACTATGGCTTGCCGCATGTAACCAGGGTTGCGCTTCTAGTAACTGTCATTTTAAACAATTAACCCTTGTGTGGTGTTTGGGTCTATGGGACCCATTGTCAATGTTTACCAAAAGAAAAATGATGCAATTTATTATATTTTAACCCTAGACTCCTTGCCTTTGGCTCATTTTCTGTGAAGAACATATCAAATAACACATTTTTAAAGACTTCACACTATAACCCTCCCCTACACATTTATATTACACATGTGGTGCTTTGGTCCATTGGACCCATGGGTCATAAAGAGGGGAGGCCTCCTGTTAGTGTGTGTGTGTCTGATTGTATGCGTGGTGGGTGTGTGTGGGTGGGGGGGTGGGGGTGTATTTATTTGTAAATGTGTGTCTGCATGCATGTGTGTTGTGTCTGTCTGCTCCTGCTTTTCCCACACAAAGTTCCAACGTTGTTACATTTCAGGCACCTACATCTGTCTCCTCCCACATTCCCGCACACTTTAACCTCTGTTTTGCAGGACCTATTCTATATTTTCTCACGCTCTACCCCAGCTGCAAATTGGGGGTGGGACACAACAAATAAATAGCTTTGCCTGTGTGGCTGCTTATCGATCAAGATGGTGAAAACTTTCTCTACTCAGAGACCAGTGACTTTACAAGACAAAAAGATTTGGAAGATGAAGAGTTTTCAGAACACGAGGCCTTTTGCTTGTATTGGATAGGACAGTGCAGACAGTAAACAGGAGGGTGGGAAGAGAGTGAGGGGGAATGACACACAGGAAATGGTCAGACTCAAACCCAGGCCCCTGCAGTGGACTCTAGCCATCTAATCACAGTCTGACGATCAGTTTGAAGACAAGGATGAGATTGACTATAAGTCAGCTCTAAACCAAGCCCAGTAGCAGCCAGAAAGGAGAGAAATATGGATGTCAAAAAGTGGTGAGACCGGGTGGTCTTCTTGCCCAAGGAATGAGCCACCCCACATGGCTGCCAACGTTGTGCAACCAGGGCCTACACAAACAGCGGTTACTCGTGTGCAGGGCACCAAAACTTATTTTGAACTTTTCATCCTCAATGCCATCTAGAATATCATCCCTATCAGGAGATCTTCCTTCAGCTAAATTCTTTCCTAGATCCAGCAGCAGCAAAAATAAGAGCTGCAATGTGTTTAGACCCAAGATGGACATGAATTCACAGTATACAAAATACATATGCAACACACACACAGTAAAATTCTGCCCTTCCTGTGTTGTAAAGACTGGCACAAATAGGCTATTTGTTCAGTGGGGCTGAGTTGTATAGATTGACCTGAATCTGTTCAATTTCTAATTCAGTTCAAAGAAGTAAACATTAGTAGTGATGAGATGAGAGTTACTAAACTCAGGCACTAGATGGCAGACGTCTATGAAGAGTAGCACACAGGCAGCCGTTCGTTTACACTTGTTGCAATGGCGACCATCACTGAACTTAAGTGTGGTAAGTGTTCACTGTCACTAGCATTATTATTTTGTATCCTTATTAATGCAATCTCTAATCAGCCCACATAACTTTAGATGTTACTTTAGAAGTTAGTCAGAAGCTACGAACCCTTGCAAACTAACAATAACACAACGACGTCCTTACCAGTCTCCATTCAAATGTTTGTTAAATTAGATAACTAAATGGCACCAGTTTTAGGGCAACGTTAAACGTAAATCAACCCAGTGCTGTCTTTATTATTGAAACCTATATTTTCATTCGGCACGCCAAAAAACGCAATATACTCTATACGATCTATTTTTTTCGTGAAATTACCGCTGCTCGCTAACGCTAACAGTTGCTAGCTAGCTAGTTTAGAGTTAAGCTAGTTAGCATATGGGGAAGAGATGTAATAAACATTTTATTAAAATGGAAACAAATCAGTGGGTGAAGTTTACTACGATTTAAAGAGTAGCTTGTAACGACTTGACATGAATATGAGTCATAGTCGAAGTCGTCTATAGCTTTAAAAATATCAAAGATTATGTTAAATTCGCAAATTTTTGAGTGGGGTACGTCGTTCGTTACAAAAACATCCCATTTTGCATTCGTTAACAGAATTTTCTGACTAAAAACAAGTTCCGCTTATCCTTGGAAGTTGTTCAGTTTTCCAACGTGTTTTTCTTGTACTGTTCCGGGAAAAATATGAATATTTCAGCCGTGAGGGAAACGCTGGAGTCCCGTGGTGTGCTGGGCCAGCTGAAGGCTCGCATCCGCGCGGAGGTGTTCAGCGCCCTGGATGACCAGCGTGAACAGCGGCCCCCCCTGTCCCATGAAAACCTGCTCATCAACGAGCTCATCCGGGAGTACCTGGAGTTCAACAAGTACAGGTACACAGCGTCGGTACTAACAGCAGGTGGGTGAGGAGATTGAAGTACGAGTGCAACATTTTTTTTTACAAACTTTAAGAGCTTATGTTTAGAGTCACTTTAGTTATGGGTTTCCAAATACTGCTTTTATAATATGTCAGAAGCACTCACCGGCCACTTTATTAGCTACGACTATTCAACTGCCCGTTAATAAAAATATATAATCAGCCAGCCACATGGCAGTGACTCAGTGCATTTAGGCATGTAGACACGGTCAAGGCGACCTGCTGAAGTTCAAACTGAGCATCAGAATGGGAAAGAAAGGTGATTTAAGTGACTTTGACTGTGACATGATTCTTGTGTGCCAGATGGGCTGGTCTGAGTATTTCAGAACCTGCTGATTTGCTGGAACCCATCCCTAGGGTTTACAGAGAATGGTCCAAAAAAGAGAAAATATCCAGTGAGCAGCAGTTCTCTGAATGAAAATGCCTTGTCAGAGGAGAAAGACCAAATAGCTGCAAGCTATAGGAAGGCAGTAGTAACACAAATAATGACTTGTTACAACCAAGGTATGGTTGTATAGAGCATCTCAGAGTGCACGTGTCAAACCTTGAAACAGACGGGCTACAACAGCAGACGACCACACCGGGTGCCACTCCTGTCATCTAAGAACAGGAAACTGAGGCTACAGTTGGCACGGTTTCACCAAAACTGGGGGACAGAATCTTGATTTTTGCTGTGACATTCAGATGTTAGGCTCACAATTTGACACAAACAACATGAAAGCATGGATCCATCCCTCCTTGTATTAGCGGTTCAGGCTGGTGGTGGTGGTGTAATAGTGTGGGGATTCGCATCATGGATGTGCAGCCGAAAAATCTGCTGCAACTGTGTGATGCTATCATTTCAAAAATGGACCAAAATCTGAGGAATATTTCTAGCACCTTGTTGAATCTGTGCCACAAAGAATTAACGCAATTCTGAAGGCAAAAGGGTTCCAACCCAGTACTAGCAAGATGTACCTAATAAAGTGTTCAGTGAGTGTGTCTTTTCATGGTTTAGTGAACTGGTCACTTTGTGGTGAATGAGTAAAATCAGTGCTAATTTCTCATGTGAAAGCAGAAGTATTACACTTACAAATACTCCTGTTTATATTTCAGATTCCAGTGGCTCTCAGTATAACCAGTAGCTATTGTTGAGCAAAGTGAACTATTTCTCAGCACTGTTTATTTTCTCAGAGTCAGGCCAACCCGAAGTTCCCTTGGACAGACAGTTCCTGGCGAATGAGCTGAAAGTTGCAGAGGATCCAAGCTCCAAGTCGGTGTAAGTGTGGAAACCAGATTTTGGGAAATACTAGTACAGTCTGCTCCTGAACACAGTGTTCAAAGTTTTACTGAACTCTTGAGGTATGTTCAGTGTGGGGGTAACGATTTCACAGTGTCTCCATGAATCATCACATCATAGTTTTATCTTGAAATACCTAGAAATATTTGCTTCAATGCGCAGTTTTGAAGAAATTTGACTGTTTGTGTTGTAAAAGTCAGATTGTCTCTGGGGAATCACGTGACTCACCACATGTAAAAAGGATTGTACTCTGGCTTCTGTCAATTTGATATCACTTTTTTTAGCACCTATCTCTGTGTACCATGAGGGAAAACTGAAAAAAACATACAAATTAAAATAATTACTGGTGAGTCATTGAGTGTCAGGGATTGATGCCCACCTAGAAGCCTATTAGTCAACCCATTTTCTCACTCTAATGAAATGTTAATTAAAAAGCTTTTTTTTCCTTTGTACTTTGCAGACCTCTTCTATATGGCTTAGTGTCCCACTTCCTGAACAGCAGTGATAAGGGGGGGAAGGTGTTTCTGCGAGGCACTGCTGCCATTAACACAGCTCCTGGAACTGATACCTAAAATCTGATGATACAGTGAAGACTTATGAAGCTGACAGACCAAACAGATGGTTTGACAATCCAGTAGATAACATGAAATTTTGCTGCACCTAACTGGATTTCCCTCTATGCTTCTAGTTTTCACTCTTCTACATCCTTTACAGCACTGAGTATATAAGTTCTTGTTAGCTCAGTAGTCTTTGTGTCATTATTATACATTGCCAAATGATCCACATGGCCTTTTCTACATTTTGTATATATATTATCAGACTTCAACACTTCATTTATATGAGTCATAGTGATGCTGCTTTTAGCAATCCTAATTGTTCTTGTCATAATTTAGATAAAGGGTTGGGATAACACTTGATGCATTTTCAGTTTTATTTTATAAATATGTTTTTTTGGTTTTTTTACTGTCTTTTACAGTTTAACAATAAAAACCTCTTTATATTTATTCACCAATTTCAGTTATTTGTTGAATTGCTGTTTTCATTCTGCACCATACGGTGGCAGTGTCACCACAGACAAGCCTGAAGACTGCTGTTGCCACAGGATTAAAGAGCATTCTCATTTTTTCAGGCTTATGTAGCCACTGTTTAATCTATTCTAACATGACACTGGGGCAGCACAGCAAGATTGTCCTGGGATCAAATCCACTGGCCGGCTGGGGCCTTTCTGTGTAGAGCTAGAGTGCTCTCCCTGCATGCATGTCTGCATGCCTGCATGGGTCCTGCCCAGGATATACCCCACTTCACGCCCTCTGATAGCTGGGATGGGGTGCAGCCCTGCTGCGACCCTGAGTTAGATAAACGGTTAAGAAGATGGATGGATGGACATCTGGCACTGTACATTAAAACTGTATATGCCTCCCGGTGTCCAATATGTGAAAAGCATGAAGTTGACCATAGAAAAAAAAGTTTTAAACTACTTAGAAAATAAAATTTCAAAGCATTATTGATGATTCAAATTTCAAGCATTAGTGTGAAGATACTGAGGGCAGGGCCTTGAGCATAAAAGTTGCAACTATAGCAGAGACAAGTGCACTTTAATCTAGCTGCATACATTAACACAGGCCTCTGAGATGATCTTACCACTTGTGTTGTCACTTCACTGGTACAATGATATGAAGTGTTGTAGGGTTTCCAAATTTACAACACTTATGCATATGTGAATACCAGCATTTTCTCTTTTACAGTTTTCATCACAGGGCAGTTTAGATTCTGTAGCTGGACCTCAACATGTACCAAAATAACACTGAGTTACCTTCCTGTGATTGTATTAACATTTTAGCAGTCATTGTGTTGTTCTCTGAAACTAAACCCACCCATGTCCCTGCACTCCCACACTTCAGTTGGTCTAATTGTATTTACTAATACTAATTGGTCCACATCTTCTTATATAAGTGATACCTCATCACTAAGTTATATTACAATGCATCATCCACACTTCTCTTTGTAGCTTTTCTTCTTTGCTTCTTTTTCTCTTTTGCTCTCTGCAGCTTAAGAGAAGAGGCGATGAGGTCCTTATCACCAGGATAATTTTAGTTTATCAACATAACAGCAAAACTTCAATAAATCTGTGTATCCCACCATACTGTTTGTAGCCCAGATCCCACGCTGACTATGTATTGCATCAAGCCCGTAATTTTTGCATCTCACTTCGTTTCTCACCATTTAAGGAAACTTGACATTTTTATCTCAGACAACTTAAAGCCTCAACTTTCTGGAAGTGATTATCTACAGAGCTGGCCTTTTATTTCTCATCCTGATTACTGATGCTGGTCGCTGAGTTCCACTGTTTAAACCATTTCTAACCTGCTCCATGTCTAAATTTTCTTTAGGTTGTACAAGTTTGTTTATCCTGTCTCCTCTACTATATTTCCATCTCGTATTCACGGTTGTTGAGGTTTTGGTGAGCTCATAGTGCTCAGATTAATCCATTGAAAGAGTGAGGTCATAATATTCAGAAGCCGGCGTGTTTTATTGAATTTCCCCACAAGCTATATGAAACATAAAATGTACCTTCAGTGCAGCTTGTACAAGAACTTAATGTTATATGTTGTCCTAATTTATTGTTTCACAGCCTCATATGAAAATAGTGCTACATTTTTATTAATCTGAAAGAGTCTGAATTTATATTGTGTTGTAGTGCAAACCTGATTTGTCCTTAAAGGCTGTGGCCCTGAGGCGCCTAGCTCATTGGCTTGGTCATCAGATATAACTGTTCTCTTTAAAATGGGTTTATAAGCAGGGAATGTTGAACAGTGGTACATGGTTGTTCAGTTGGCAGTTTGCCCCATAATAGGTAGCATTTCTCCTCCACTGTATAAATTAGTTGTGTGTAAAACAGACAGCTATAAAAAATAGTATTAAATGCAGTGGTCCTTTGACTGCAGCAGACTGAACTGATGTTTGTCTCTGTGCTCAAATTAGAATGCAATTCCATTCCTTGAGGGTCAAACATATCCATAAACATATTTTCTCTCCAAACGATGACCATCTATGGACATGAGGGCGAAGAAAAATCATGAAACATGCTGTATGTACGAGATCTTATTATGACAGCTCATGTTGTTTTTATTGCCTTGAGGGAACCCTCCACATGTACGTTGTCAACTGCTTCAGTCATTGCGGCCGGTTTAGTTTGAACAGTAAACTGCTTAAATTTGAATCGCTGTGTGTAATTCTTTTGCATTTTTTTAAAATAAAACACAGAAGATTAACATTTGATTTTAATGTAAAATTCCTGCTTGTGTTGAATTCATTTGGAGTGGGATGTAACCATCAATCGCTCAGTTTTTATCCATGTTCACTCCCACTGTCTCCTCCTCAAGCGTTTTCACAGCTTTATTAATGGCTCTCAGGAACTGGTCAGATGTTATTCTCCACCTCAGATAACTAGCAGTGGGTGAATGTCAGGCCAAAGTTTAGGATAGCCTCATTTTGTCAGCAGGTGTGCCCATCTACTTCCATTTCAAGGTTTTCTGGTTTATCTCCTTACTTCTACTTGCATGGATTATTATAAATCATGATCTAGATGATGATCCTGAAATATACTTCAAGAGATTAGTACAGAGGAAATCCTGAGCCTTTATTTACTTATTTCAAAGGGATGGAACTCAAGCCGCAAATTGCTTATTTCATACTTTATCTCTACCGATTACAAGAAATACAGTGTACTGCACAGTCTTCCTCTTATGTGCCATAAGCAGATAACTATGAACCATTTGTCACAGCTAACTGCAGGTAAATAGAGTTGGAGTTAGAACCCATAGGAGTAACTTTGTTTGAACAATGCTATTGCTGTTGGACCATATTTAGTCACTAAGGCCTGGGGTACTTGCCTGTGCTAGACTTTGAAAGTAACACAGAAAGCTGCAGAGATTCCATACAGACGCCACTCTCCTTATATGGCACACACTGCAACCTCTCTGTTCAGTGTATCTGCTGCTTTCTTTCCCTCCTCCTCCACCTCCTCTTCACTCTTCATCCCTCCCACTGCTGTGTCTCTCATTCTGTCTGTCCTGAGTTTTTCAACCCATGGTCCTTCTCCATGAGTGCCACCCCACCTCCTTGATGTTGGCCAGAGGGAGCCCAAAGGCCCTTAATGTTGGTCTTTGGTCTGTCATCAGTTTTACACAAACAGACACACACCAACACAGTGCTATGTCTCTGGCGCAGCTATGAACCTGCAACTTGATTTATTGGAGCAAATAGAACAGTGTCCTTATAAAGGAAGTTCCATCGGAAAGAAGCTGCAAACAGGAGGGATGCTGCAGGACAAGGAAGGAGGGAGTATGGCTGTTTGCTTTGTGTGTAGCAACAGAAGGGTGGGATGTATACACACACACACACACAAAGAAACTCACATTCATTATGTGAGTTATAAGTTATGTACTGGAGAGAAACTCTCTGGAGAGGTTACAGTAAAAGGGGATTCCTGTGCAGGGGACAGCTGGTTTGCCTTATGAGGAGTGAGAGCACATTGCGTAATGTATAAACCCTACACTGTGTGGGATTCAAGCATACAGCCCCGATTTTATAATTATGATCCCTGTTCAGTTTTTTATCCAGTGTTGTACCTTATTAGATTTAACTCAAAGGTATAAATAACACAAAAAATAGGCAAGTATCAGCGCAGATTACGTTTGTAAAAATGTTTCATTAGATTGTAGTTACAGTGTCAAGGATTTCTTGATTACATCATAACTTCAAACAAACATGACACCTGTAGTTTTTGTTAGAACTGTTTCTGCTGAATGTGTAAAATGCATTTTGTTTACATTTAAAATAACTTGAGATCTGAAATAGGTTCACCCTGGATAGATCAGCAGTCCATCACAGGACTAACACAGACCGACAGTCAACCCCACACTTTCATCCACACCTACGGCCAATGAAGAATCACCTATTAACCTAACATGCATGTCTTTGAACAGTGGGAGGAAACTGGAGCACCTGAAAGACACCCACAGGGAGAGGCCCGGGGAAACATGCAAACTCCACACAGTCAGGCCCCAGCCAGCCAGGAGGTTCAAACCAGGAACCTTCTTGTGAGATTGCAACAGTGCTAACCATCGCACCACCCTGCCAGCCTATGTTGAGACGCTTTAGGAGAAAAAAATAATATCGGTGAACCTCAAGATTTTTTTGGCTGCATCCATATTAGATTACATTTTTGTTATCCAATAGATGTTACTAATTAGAAAAATCTCCCTGTAATTAAGGAACTGACTATACTTCAAGGTGCACTGTAAAAACATCAGCTTGATTAATGTTGAATAACTACTTTTTTTTTTATTATTGGCCCAACTTTTTATAACTGAATTAGTTGAGACAGCAAGCAATAGCACATTCCTAAAATTTTTTAAAGATGCATAATGAATTAACACGTAAATTCAAGTTGAGCCAACTATTTACTTACTGTTTTTACTGTTGGCCAAACTTTTTATCATTCAGTTAGTTTAAACAGCTTATACAAGTTATATTATGCATGTTCTTAAAATCTTGGAATATACTTAATGAATGAAGACAAAAGTTCAAACAGAGTCAGCTCTGTGAACTGAGGAAGAGCAAGAAAACTTGTGTTGCCTTTGGTAATACTACAACACAAATGTTTGGGGGGGGGGGGGGGGGT
>VUQI01047285.1:10541-20560 GCA_015106735.1 Paratilapia polleni | reverse complement strand
AAAGTGGTGTTTAAACACATGGAGAGTGAAAGGAAGTGAGGAAGAGGAAGTGCTCAGTGCATCATGGGAAGCCCCCAGCAGCCTAGGCCTATTGCAGCCTAACTAAGGGATGGTTCAGGGTCACCTGATCCAGCCCTAACTATAAGATATCAAAAAGGAAAGTTTTAAGCTTAATCTTAAAAGTAGAGAGGGTGTCTGTCTCCCGAATCCAAACTGGGAGCTAGTTTCATAGGAGAGGGGCCTGAAAGCTGAAGGCTCTGCCTCCCATTCTACTTTTAAATACCCTAGGAACCACAAGTAAGCCTGCAGTCTGAGAGCGAAGTGCTCTATTGGGATAGTATGGTACTATGAGGTCTTTAAGATATGATGGGGCCTGATTATTCAAGACTTTGTAAGTGAGGAGAAGAATTTTAAATTCAATTCTGGATTTAACTGGCACCCAATGAAGAGAAGCTAATATGGGAGAAATATGGTCTCTCTTCAGTACTCTCGCTGCAGCATTCTGGATTATAAGCTCATAGAATTTTACTCTCTCTGGGTTCATTGCAGACTGCCCAATCCACTGCTGTACATATTACTCTGAAGCTGTTTCGCCCATAATGGACCCCTGTAAAACAATGACACAAAGGGACTAAAAATAACTATTGGACAAGGCTGTATGAAAAAACAAAAACATAAAGTAATCCAACTAATAATAAAAAAATATATTTTATATAGTATTAAAACTTTAACAAAGTCCAAAATATACAGCTTAACAATACTGGACACCTTAATAAGAAAGAGTTAAGTCTTAATATAGAGTTGTAGTTCATATTTTGTGAGTCCTTTCTGAATAGCGACAACTATGATTATAGCAGCATGGTGGTGCAGTCTCTAGCACTAACACCTGGGCTGGGGCCTGTTGTGGAGTTTGCATGTTCTCTGTGTGCCTGTGTAAATTTCTTCTGGGTACTCCGGTTTCCTACCACACACCAAAGACATGCATTTTGGGTGATTTGATTTGGTTGTCTTTCTCTCTGTGTTGGCCTTGTGACAAACTGGTGACCTGTGTAGGGTGTGTCCCACCTTTTCCCCCTATGACAGCTGGGATAGACTCCAGCCCCTTGCCACCCTAAGTTGGATAAGCGGTTAGCCCATGAACATAGTAGGTGTAGTCTCCCCTATGGTGCTGTGGAGACATTTTCAGACTAGTTATTCTCAGTGCTGAATCTTTACACTACCATAACTGCACAACAAACTTTATAAAGCTTGTACAAAAATATTTTTTTCTTATGATTCCCTTGATCATCTCCCTGTAGTATAATAACAGTCAGAGCATCAAGCCGAAATTCATCACACTTGCATAAAGGGCTTATATTTACACATATAGTCGTGAAAAGGACAGTTTTCACAGGACTGCACAGAGTCCTGTGAAAAACTATGTATACCCCATTATTCAATAGCTTGTACAAACAAATTTAACAGCAATAACTTGAAGTAATTGTTCTCTCTATGACTTTATAAGTCTCCTTGTTGTTGTGGTAGAAATTTGGCCCATTCTTTGTTCTTTGTTCTCTGTTACCATTTGCAACAACTTGATTCGTTTCTTTTCAGCCATTCTCTTGTAGATTTGCTGCTGTGCTTGGGATCAATGTTCTGTTAGATGACAGATGGCCTCACATTTGACTCTAGAATACTTTGGTATCTACAGAAGAGTTCATGGTCGACTCAATGACTGCAAGGTGCGCAGGTCCTGTGGCTGCAAAACAAGCCCAAATCATCACCCCTCCATCACCATGCTTGACAGTTGGTATGAGGTGTTTGTGCTGATATGCTGTGTTTGCGTTTTCAAGTCGTAATTGTTCAAACTTTTTGTAATGGTCATCAACTTTAGCATTTAACTTGCTAGCTGAGGCCTGTAAAGTCTGAGATGTAGCTCTTGGGTTTACTGCAGTTTCTCTGAGCATTGCACAGTCTGACCTTGGGGTGAATTTGCTGGGACGTCCACTCCTGAATAGATTGTGGCATCATGTCAACACACACTTGAATGCTCCAGACATTCAACAAACTGCCAAAACCTCTGCTTTTATAGAGGTGGTCACACTTGCTGATGACCAGTTACTCAAGTGCATTTTATTAGCAGCACCTGGCTGCTACTTACCCTCTTAATTCCTATGGAAGCAGTAAGAGTGGACTTTTTTTGTCACAGGACTGCATAGAGTCCTGTGAAAACTTTATTTTTCACATGACTATATCTGCAGGCTGCTGTATATTGACTCCATTACTTAAGAGCTAATCATCATGTAATTACTGAGTGTGACTTTAAATTTAACTTTATGGACACAACTCAAAACTGCACATGCTCAATCACTCTTATTTTTTTCCAAGAATTAAATGTATGCAGCATATCATGAGGTACCCTGTCAAACACAGGCTTTCTGTTAGAACAATTCCATATGCATGCCCATGTCTTGATGACATCATTAATGTACCTATTATTAAATCTTGGGGAGAAAATTGTGAAATCATTGTTTCCAGCTTGTTTTCTTGTGTAGTTTGGGATGCTAAGCAGAAGATATTACAACATTTACAATACAAAAATACCCAATGGTATCACTGGCAGGCTCACATGCACAGATTTCTCCAGGCAGGGATGATGTAGTAAAGACAGCAATATTATCTTTTTTTCAATTAAACAACCTTTTTTATTTTTACAACATGGTTAGCTGGTTGCTTTGCATAAAAGTGTCAAGAAATGCCTCCAAACAAAACTAATTAACAAAAGTGAAAATTGTGCCTGGTCCCACAGCACAGGAAGATGACATACCAGACTAATTAATTAGCAGCTTATTGGAATATGATCTGAACTGCTCACACTCATCAGCCTCCTTTATCTCTTTTGCAAAGACTTGTGTGTGTTTTTGTCTGACAATAGTGTAAGTGATTGAACTTAGCTGAAATGTATATGTAAGCATATGCCCTTTGTGTAAGTGTAATGAATTTGTTAACACAATGCCACAGTATTCCCAGGAGTAGACATCCCAGCAAATTGACCCCAAGATCAGACGGTGCAATGCTCAGAGAAACTGCAGTAAACCCAAGAGCTCAGACTCTACAGGCCTCTGCTAGCATGTTAAATGTTAAAGTTGATGAACATTACAAAAAGATTGAACAATTATGACTTGTTTGGAAGGGTTGCCAGGTGAACCTCTTCTCTCTAAAAAGAACATAGCAGCACAGCTTAGGTTTGCAAAGTTTCATCTGAACAAAGCACAAGACTTCTGGAACAATGTCCTTTGGACAAAAGTGGAGATGTTTGGCCCTAATACATGTTTGACAAAAACCAAACACAGCATGTCAGCATAAATACTTCATACCAACTGCACGGTGGTGGAGGGGTGATGATTTGGGCTTGTTTTGTAGACACAGGACCTGCGCACCTTGCAGTCATTGAGTCGACCATGAACTCCTCTGTATACCAAAGTATTCTAGAGTCAAATGTGAGGCCATCTGTCTGACAGCTAAAGCTTTGCCCAAACTGTGTAATGCAGTAAGACAATGATCCCAAGCACAGCAGCAAATCTACAACAGAATGGCTGATAAGAAAAGAATCAAGGTGCTGCAATGGCCCAGTCAAAGTCCAGATTTCAACCTGATTGAAATGCTGTGGTGGGAGAACTGAAGCAACATTGTAAAGAAGCGTGAACCAAAATTCCTCCACAACAATGTGAGAGAGACTGAAAAACTCATATAGAAAGTGAACATAGAATCATAGAGCAACTGCATAGAGCACTGTGAAAACTTTCTTTTTCACATAACTGTACAGTATATATGACATAAAAACATTGAAAAATATCAGACAAGCCCATCCAGAACAAGCTCATAACCTATTTTTTATAACATCACTCTAAGACACTAAGATTGTACTAAGAAATGTGATGTATAGGTCATTTCAAAATAACTGGTATATATCCTTGTTCTGTATATCATAGTATAGGAACCATCAAGAAAAAGTAGATAATGTAAAATAGTATTTAAACTTAAGAGAATGCATTCACTGTAAAGCCACAAAGTATGTTTTATTTTTAACAATTAGTGTTCATGACTGTTCAGTCTATCAGTGTATGGATTATTAATAATGTGCTCTCTCATTGCATGTTTAACAATCTGTCATCACAACAGTTGACCTTCTCAGAGTAACTGAAATGGATTTCCTTCTACCTCTTTTCTTTCACAAGTCTTTGCTCTGAGCCTAGTTTGTATTCCTCTGTGTGCTTCCTCCTGGCATACACATTACTATTTGCTTTACCCCCTGTTGTGCCTCAGTTATTTGTCAAGTCATGATGAAAGGCGCACGCTGAACTCTGTGTAAACTCTCTGTCATTTTCGTTGACTCTTTTCTTGGAAAATCAAGGCTTTCTTTAAAAGGCAGATGCTCATTAGTGCGTTTCTGGTAGGACAGTGGAAACACTACATCGAACAGTGAATAATGATGGCTTTTTGCCTTTTAAGATGAACAATTTTCCCTTAAGATAGTCATTGCCATAGACCCTACATAACACCTAAAACTGAAGTTGCTGCACTGCTTTTGGACAGGCTTCATGTAGTGTGAGGAGAACTGCAGTAAACAAAGCCCTAACACAGTGTCAGCATAGGGGAAACACTGAACTTTTTATGGATTGTTTACAGAACAAAGTTTATATGAATTGTTTTCAACAATACATATAAACTATGGAATTAATTAAAAGTAAGTAGGTTAACAACACAGAATTATACAAATTTCACCATTATCAAAAAACACAAATGGCAGTTAGGTTTTTCTATTACACATCTACTTATCAGCCCGGTTAGCCCTCGCTTGATAAATCTCTGCACTGATTAAGTACTTGGTCATTTTTTTGTAAGACCAAAGTGTAAGTGCAGTTTTTTTATTTTCTTTTTTTAGCTTGGTTTTCTAATTACTACTCGCTAAACCTGCAGTTTAAATTGAAATTGTATGTTTCTATGGCACAGTAGTCATATATATGGTAAAACACATAGACTGAGTGTCAATTCAGATAATTCTATTTGTACCCTTCCATGTAGTACACTATGTACTCTATATACTTGCATAGTATGCAAATTTCAACAGGGTAGTGTTGTCTTAAAGTGGACATGACAAGTCGTGCACCTATCAGAAATGGTGCAGCATTTGACACATATTTAAACTGTCCAGCCAAATTGCCAGAATTTCATTTTCTTTCTGTGTTTTATAAATAAGATAATAAAAATATATAAAATAATGTGGCTCCATGGTGTAGTGGTTAACATATTTACCTTATGTGCAAAAGATCCCTGGTTTGAGACTAGGAGGACACATAAGCCCAGCCTTAAGGGGTGATAAGCTAGTATACTCTCAGTGTTTGTCCCAAGCCTGGACAAATTGGAGGGTTGTGTCCGGAAGGGCATCTGGTGTAAAATCTGTATATGTATGTATATACACACACACACACACATATATATATATACATATATATACTGTATATACACACACAGTCATAACTTTTATGAACAGAATTTCTAGGTGCAGCCAAGGGATGGAAGACATTGGGTTCAGTGGTCTCAGGATCTCATCTCTGCTTTTTGCAGATGATGTGGTTCTGTTGGCTTCGTCAAGCAACGACGTCTAGCTTGCACTGGGGTGCATCAGCAGTGATGTGAATGCCGTATAGGTTTGTTGTGGTGAAAAGACAGCGTGAAAGCGAAGCTGTCAATTTACATTATTTATATTCCTATGGCCACCTATAGCAACGAGCTGTGGTTAGTGACTGAAAGAATGAGATCTTGGATACAAGCGGCAGAAATGATTTTCCTTCAAAGGATACATGCAGTGCTTAACAAATTTATTAGACCACCTCTTGAGTAGAAAAAAAGAGACTCTTTTACATTTGTTCTGCACTTTCCTTTATTTCCTTCAGCCACATAATGTCTGAATACATGTCAATATTTCTTCTGTGGTTTAAGTCACTGGAGACAGTAAAACTTGGATAGGAAACTTTTTCAAGGACAAAAAAGAAATACTTAACTTGAGTGAGCAGATGCCTTGTGGTCCATAGACTGTTTTATTGAGAAGATTCATAATTAATTTATCTTTCTTCAGTTGCACTGTGTGTCAGGCATCCCTGTGGCATGGTGAGCCCTTATTATTTTGCCATTAATGACAACTCGCGATCAACAAAGAGTTTCTTAACTCTGAGCTGCTTGATTATGGACTGCTCATCTTCCCATCTGCAGCAATGAGTAATTGCCTGGGATCAGCTTGGGGAGTTTATGACAAATGAAGGTTAGTAAATGACAGCTTTACAATCTTGTCTAAACAAGTTAATGTAAAATTCATGTAAAAGGACAGTAATAAAGATGTTTATGTGGTCAACATTAAAAAAAATAGGATGTGCAGGTATTGTAATGGTGCTGGTATTTGTTTAAGCCAGTGGTTCTAAGACTTTTTCTGGCATTCCCCACTTTAGAAGAAGAAAAATGTTTTTCCCCTGATCATCCATGCCCTGCCTGCAGTGGCTCTGAGCCCCATAGTGGGGCCCACCCCACAGTTTGAGAACCTCTAGTTTAAGTGATTATCATCAGAATTCCAGAGATGCAAGCTAAAAGAATATGGAACGAGTAGAAGCAGCAAGTGAAGAGAGATTTTTCTACAAAGGCCTAGAAAGACTGAAGGGAAGCTCAGATAAGGCTTAGAAACGTATAAGTCTTTGCCAGGACTTGTACTGTGGCGAAAATTGAATCAAAACAGACAAGAAAAGATAAGCTAGGAAAATAATCATGCTTTTATTCCTACAGCAACAACACAACTGAACCATCAGTCTCACCATTGCAGCTATTTAGACTTAAAACACCAAACAAACTGCAGTCTTAACAAATGCTTAGTCCAAATTAGGAAATGTAGAACATTAACGTAATTTAATTAGGGAGAAAAGGCAATGGAGTTTAAATGTTTATGAAAAAAAATTGTAATTTTTAGATCCAACTTTTATGTTAATATGTACAGAAAATAAATGATTTTGTTTTTTATGCGTTTCAAATAATGTTTATATATATTTCCTTCAGATTCTGGATTTTAAACACCTTTAAGCACAACTGTGACCACCAGTGGCATGCATTGAAAGAGAGATCATGCTAAATGACAGGCTTATCAGAGCTTTCAGTCAGAGTCAGTTTGGTGAGTGAAGTGTGTCAGAAATTGTAGGAGACTTCTAAGACTGCTGTTATATGGTTTATTTCCAGAATATTATTTTATTCATAACAACATACGATCGGACAGAATTCTAGACAGACAACAGAAAATAGTATAGAAATACATTGAGAGTTTAAATGGCTTTCTATAATTCTGATAGGTGTGTATATAAAACGCAGTGGATTTATATGGCTAGCAATATGAGGTTTATATATCAGCTGCCCAACTCAAGTGTCCTCTGTCAATTGTGGCTTTGCTGGATAAATGATTGCACCCTCTGCTATAGGAGGGGCAAAGAAAAATGTCTGATAGTGTGATGATACTAAGTAGAATGAAAGCAGGGGAAGGAACTGTGAAGTATCAGTCTAGCTTTCACCACAGAGCTGGTGACTCAGCACTGGCCAGCAGTGGATTTCAATAAATCAAAAAGCTAACTGGACTCACGGGGTGGCCATGGCTGAGTGTTTCTCATTACAGCAGGGTAAGTCAACAAAGGGCTGAGTGACAGTTTGGAGATGGGCCAGGGAATAATCTACACATTTGAGGTAGTAAGCAACTTTATGGCAGATTCTTCACTTTGCTTGTTTTTCCACAATGCATCAACACTAACTTAAGATTTGTCCCTGCACTGAAATCTGACTCAGATTTACTGTCCAAAATAGGTTTGGACGTACAATAGCAGGGACTTCAGGGATTCAGCCAAACCTACTGTACTTTGACAAATTCTGAAGATTAGAAAAGAAGATTAGAAGTTTAATCACAAAAACTATGTATGTTGTTTATTAAACAACAAGCTACCAGTTCTCTAACTGTGTGATCTGCAGGGAGTTTAAAGTTCACCTTAGTCCCACTAATGTCCCACTAATGTCTCAGTCATAAAATAGGAGGGTACCCTCCTTGCAACTTGGAAAAATCTGTGGTTGCTCAGTTATTTCATTGAATTTTTTTCGCATTTGGCAAACAATTGGAAGTAGTTGTGGTGACCAACTTAACCTTAACAAATAGATATGAATATCCTGGAGATGCCCCCAACTGTCACAAATTGGTTATGTAATTTAAGTGACAAGGACAAAGTCCACACAAGAGATTACATATATACACTAAAGAGACAAAATCACAAACATCAGCGAAGGCTAATGCCAGGTGGATGGAGGAGAGCAAGTTGGCTTCCTTTTATATCCTGAAGAACAAATGCAGGAAAATGTTTAAACGGAAACGGATGGTTGCAGGGGATGCGGGAGCTCAGAGGGGGACAGGAAAAGACTGAACAGGCTGGTCAGGAGTGCTGGCTCTTGGGTGCTCCTTGGACTCCATTGAGGAGGTGGGTGAGAAGAGGATGTTGGCCAAACTTACATCCATCCTGGTGAATCTCTCTCACCCTCTGCATGAGACAGTGAGAGTGTTAGGCAGCTCCTTCAGCAACAGACTGTTACTTCCACTGTCTAAGAAGGAACGTTACCGCAGGTCCTTCATTTCATCTGCCATAAGACTTTACAATGCAGTCAAATTAAAGTAATGCACTGTACCATAATCTGGTCTATATTTTCAAAACATTTATATGTCTATTCCGTCTGTGCAGTATTTCACGACTGTATATGTGCAGTATCAATATGTATATACACAGGCTTCTGCTAAATATTTTATATGTATATGTATGTGTATATGTATCTATGTTTTTGTATCTTTTTATACATAATCAGTTTATAATAATCTGTTGCTACAGGTTTTTTTCCCCTTATTTTACCCCGTTTCTCTTGCTTTATTCTATTGAGCTGATGTAACAAGTAAATTTCCCCTGCATGGGATCAATAAAGTTTTATCTTATCTTATCTTATCTTGTTCAACACTCTGTTATATACAGTAAATGTTACACCACTGGCAGCTCATTTGTTGTGTGCAGTGCTTTTTTAATACTGAGGGGTTTAGCAAATATACTTCAAAGTCTGCTGCCCACTGTTTCACACCATTGTACACTGTTTCAAAGAAGTCATTTAAACCACAAACCATTGCAAAACACTGCACACTGTTTTCGAGTTCAAATGTGCCCCAGGTGTGCTGAATGAGCTGATGACCCTCCCTTATCAGCCAGTTGTTCTCCAGTATAGATTATGATTGCCTCCAGGATGTGGGTGTAGCATCATATTTTTGTGTGAGATGGTTAATAATTTGCCAGTAAAATAAACTTTGTCTTCCATATTAACTGAGCTGGAGTAACCTTGTTTTTAACACAGTAAATAGTTACAACTAAATTTGGATCTGAATTGGAAAAGTGGACGAAAATGGATAGATAATGGCTGTTTCTGGCCATCTCAGGAATACAAGTCCAATATTCACTGCAGGCTATGTTTTAATCTAACACTCTTAAAAATGATTGTCCTTTTGCTTGCTAACTGTGCCAGTGTATTCACTAGCAAGTTGCTAACTTTGCTGCTCTGCTGTTTGCTGATGGGCATGTATACATGGTAGATTTTTCAGAGCTTTTCTTTTTTCCATATTTTGCTCAAAACAACTGTCTGGAAAGTTAGTTTGATTGGAGCAAAGTTATCAAAATGTGACTCAAAAGCTCTGAGGGGAGCAGCACAGTCATCACTACAAGCAAATGCTTTTATACTGCATGTTGCGGTTTGATATATTATTAATATAAAAATTATTCACCATGAAGCTTTAACAAAGAGCAGTCTTTCACTTACATTTACAATGAAAAATACCTGTTGATTGTAAATGTTTTGTTTATATATTCAATTTAGACATTTTGCACTGGCAAATAAAAAAAAAAAAAAAAACAAAAAAAAAAAAAAAAAAGCTCTCTCTA
>VUQI01047283.1:0-18805 GCA_015106735.1 Paratilapia polleni | reverse complement strand
GAGGATGTCACGGAGTCTGTTTCTGATTGTTTGGTCAGAGACATTCACACCAGTGGCCTGCTGGAGGTCATTTTGTAGGGCTCTGGCAGTGCTCATCCTGTTCCTCCTTGCACAAAGGAGCAGATACCGGTCCTGCTGATGGGTTAAGGACCTTCTACGGCCCTGTCCAGCTCTCCTAGAGTAACTGCCTCTCTCCTGGAATCTCCTCCGTGCTCTTGAGACTGTGCTGGGAGACACAGCAAACCTTCTGGCAATGGCACGTATTGATGCACCATCCTGGAGGAGTTGGACTTTACAACCTCTGTAGGGTCCAGGTATCGCTTCATGCTACCAGTAGTGACACTGACCCTATCCAAATGCAAAACTAGTTAAAAGTCAGTCAGAAAAGATGAGGAGGGAAAAAATGTCAGTGGCCTCCACCTGTAAAACCATTCCTGCTTTGGGGGTCGTCTCATTGTTGCCCCTCTAGTGCACCTGTTGTTAATTTCATTAACACCAAAGCAGCTGAAACTGATTAACAACCCCCTCTGCTGCTTAACTGACCAGATCAATATCCCAGAGGTTTAACTGACTTGATGCTGTACTCTAAAAAGTGTTCTTTTAATTTTTTTGAGCAGTGTATTTGGTTTAAATTGATGCGCAGTGTATGCAAACACAATGAGAAATGTTCATGTGGGTGGGGAAATGCATTAAAGAATTGAGAAATGCAATAAGAGTAAGGAGAAGGATGTTCCTGATATGAGAATTGCATCAAAGTGACTGGGAGCAAACTTTAAACTTAACATTAATAAGAATGATGTGTGTCAGTCAGTATCCATGGTTTAAAGCAATGTATTGTTGTGTTATAACAGATTATGCAGTTGGATGTTGTAAGTGCAGAACAAAATCAAAATGATATCGTAAACAAAAAGAACCAAGCGAGGTGAGTGGTGTGGAGAATGTGCAGGCACCGTCACAGGCACTGATATGTGTGCAGTCCTTTTGTGTCTTTTTGGAGATGTTTTGTCTCTCTGCAGTTGTTTTGTCTCTTTGCAGTCATTTTGTGCCCAGTTTTGTAATCGTCCCTTTACAGTCTGTGTCCTTTGTAAATGTTTTTATAGTGTTTCGGTCATTTAATTGATGTGATCTAAAATACATGAAAACAGTCAACAATTTTTTATATTAGCAGGCAAACTTTATTTTATTGTCTTAGTCGAGATGTTCCAGGGATGGTTAATCACATTCCTGGTTTGACTAGGGTTGTCAAAATACAAACACATTGGACATACTCACCCTGCAGCTGTTCACCTTCACCAACTGCTTGTTCATTAACAGTCTGCACTGAGCGCCTGTTTTGATTACCCTCTGTTTAATATCTCCAATTTTTACTGCACCACATGCCTGACAGAGCTGTTGATCAATCAATAAGAAGAATAATGGCTCTGATTATAGCTGTTGAGATGTCTGCCTTTCAAATGATTTACAATTATTTTTAGTTTACAACAACACAGTACTGTGCATGTTAGGTCTTAGTGTTGTCATTTCACTCTCTCTTTTTTGTTTTTCCATCTTATGATTCATAGAGAACATCTCTCTCAGATTTGCCATTAACCATGCAGATTGTCATTTCTTCATTCACATCAAGTTTGCAGCTCTTGCATCACTCCAATCAAAGACGTGTGCAGACTGCAGTGATTAACCTCCCGTCTCTTCCCTCCCAACAGACAGGAGGGAAGTGCACACGTCTGGATTTTAAAAAATAAACCCACAATGTCACACTAAAATGTGAATAGAGAATGTTTTTTTTTTGGTTGTCTTTTTTTTAGAGGAATGTTACAACACACACACACACACACACAGACACATGCACATGCACATGCACTCAAACATGCACAAACCCAGCTGGATGTCAGAGGGTGATACTTGCAGGTCAGTGTTGTGGGTTCATCTGGCGTCCAGCAAGTCTTTCATGTCTGCTGTCACAACACACAGCTCCATCAGACACACTTGTTCTGACTACAGGATGCCGACATCAGACAGCAAACACCACACCAGACATTTCAATTTGTTTCTGCAAGTACATCCATTCCCATTAAAACACCAGTATCTATAACTGTTCTTCTACACAAGAATAGAGTTGTTGTTATTGAGCTGCTCCTTTGTCACAGTTTTAAGGAGACAATGAAGTGCAGCTCTACTGTTTTGACACATATATGACAGAGTTTTACAAACCTCAGTTTTACACACTTCATGACCAAGATGGCTTTTTAGATTCATATACTTCAGAGATTCATTGCAAAAGCTTAATTTTCAGCTGCAGTGTGGTGGATCGTGCATACCTCTGGTCTTTAGCAATCTGGGTCTATATTACACCCTGTTTAATTCATTCATTTTGTAATTACTCACTCCTAATCCTCAGATTTTTCTTCTTTAATGATGTTCTAGTATGATCTTGTTTTACTCTTGTTTTCATCAAAAGAGCCTATAGGATCAAGTTATGTAGGAGCTTGTGTTCTCATTAGCAAGTGAAAGCAGGTCATGCTGTGTTTTCCTTGTGAGGCATTCACACATTCAGTCATTCAGCATATTTGTGACTTGCCACATATGTAAATGAATACTTCGTAATTAAAGGGGACACGTGACGCTGGTCATGTTTTCTTCCTCATTTATATGCTGTTATGTTGTGATGGATGTGTAGTGAAAATGCCAAAATGTCATGTGAACATATGCAATAAAGCTTGCTGGAAGATAAAAGCTTGTTTGTGTAACAGTGGCTATATACACTGCTCAAAAAAAATTGAAGGAACACTGAAAACACATCAGATCCCAATGGGAAAAAAAAATCATGCTGGATATCTATACTGATATGGACTGTGTTAGGAATGAAAGGATGCCACATTGTTTGATAGAAATGAAACAACAGATGGTGTCCTGGAGGATCTCCTCCCAGATCTGGACCAGGGCATCACTGAGCTCCTGGACAGTTCAAGGTGCAACCTGGCGGCGTCAGATGGAACATAATGTCCCAGAGGCGTTCTATTGGACTTAGATCAGGCGAGCGCAGGGGCCAGTCAATGGTATCAATTCCTTCATCCACCAGGAACTGCCTGCATACTGCCACTACATGAGGCCGGGCATTGTCGTGCACAGTGTATTATGTGATTCCACTTGCCATAATTACAGTCAGTATCCATGTCTTCTTTAATTTCTTCTTTCGGCTGCTCAATTTAGGGGTCGCCACAGTGGATCATTTACCTCCATTTTATCCTATCCCTTGCATCTTCAACCAGTCCAGTATGGAAATCTTATTGTTTGATGTTTAATTTGACAAAGATTTTACACTGAATGTCCTTCCTGACACAACCCTCCCCATTTATCTGGGCTTGGGACAGGCACTAGGGGTACACTGGCTTGTGGCCCCATGTGGCTGGATTTGTGGAAATTTCTTGGCTCAATGGCACCCTCTTTCAGAGGTAACGAATAAATGCCACTGGCTGTTCATGAGACACATGCCTTAGGTGGTTTATCGAGCACAGCACTGTGTAAAATTAGTGTGTATTTATATCAGTGTGTTCACTATATGGAATATACAACCACTGTGGTTGCAAATTTTAATAAGATGAGTTACAAGTGGGTTGATGTACTTTCAAATTCCTAAAACATCCAAATGGCGTAATACACTCACTAGGCTAGCTTCTGTGCTACTATAATGTGCTGTTCATTTGTAGTGATGTGTTTGAGCTGCCTATAATGAGCCAGCCTGCTTTATCAGTATAAATTCTGTTCATATCCAGAGCAATAAACACAATAAACAGCAGCACAGCGTAGAGTATAAAATGACATTTTTCCTTTTGGGATGTAGGCTCTGGTTGTCTTTTTTTCGCAGCTTTATTTGTTAGTTTAGCTTTCCTTATGCCATTAGTTTAGGGAAGGAAGTTCTGGGTGCTACAGCCCATTGTGTAGCTGGCCCGGACTCCTTCCATCTTTTTGTTACTTTTTGCCAGGTCTCCAGACCCTTGATTTATTTTGATTTCTGTTTAAAATAAAATGGTTCTTGTTGGCAAATTTAAACTCGGGCATCCTCTTTATGTGTTGTAGTCACTGAAGTTAGTTGAGCCTTCCATTTCTTAGTTGTGCATGTAAGCTGCTTCTGTAAGTTACTTTGCAACCTGCCTCCACACCCAACTCGTTTCATGTTTTTCATGCTATTTCTGTCTTAATCAGTCGTGTCTGCTGTCATTCTTGCCTGCTCCATTGTGTGAGGGGGTCTTGTTGCTGTTTTCCCTGCCTTATGGTTTTTCATAAATCCACATGGAAGGCTAGGGATGTCCCAGAACGGAACCACACCATCAACTTGAAATTACTGCAGATAGAATAACAATGCTATTTTGACTGCAGTGGTACTGACAGAATTGCTATAGCTTGTTTGGCCACTCAGGACAGAATGGGTTCATCAGGATGGATTTTTATTGAGAAAGGAACTGCAACTGCCTAGAGCTGAGAGGTTTGACTAAATGGATTAAAAATAGTCTTTAGTCAGAGTAAACATTAAAGATTGAGAAGAGGATGTGAAAACTCCCGCGTCATGCTGCATTTGTCCTGTGGAGCACATGGGCATCAAACAGGTTTTTATTTTTGGTAAGCCATGTCTGATGAGACATGGAGGCTGTGTAGTTCTGCCAGAAGCGCCTGCAGAATCAGAAAGCAGAAATTTCAGCTGTGTTTGCATCAGAGTTTCATCAGGTGTTTTCAAGTATTTCACAACTCTGAATGAGAAATACAGTCTGACACGTGAAACCCAACAGCACTGAGCCCACAGGGTGATTTCATCATCGCATGCTGGCAGGACCAATCAGCCTTCTGTTCTGCATCAATGTACAGTAACTTTTTACTGTAAACCTTCTGTCTGTAACTGACAACTATACCCATTAGAGCTGATAGCAGAAAAGCAAGCTTTGTATAAGGAAGCAGTCAAACAGCAGAAAAAGCAGAACACGCTCAAAGGCCTCTTGTGTGTATATGTCCTGGGGGTGTGTGAAAAGCCAGCAGAAACAAGACTGAAAAGATGGAGCTAATTAGAAATAAAGACCTTTGCAGGTTGCCTTGATGCCAGATTTCGCAGATGCTAGTGTGCTGAGCCTCATTACGGTTTATGTCTTCTTCATTTTAAGTGATTAACCATAGCGTTGCAATGTTTTCCTGTTTAGCTTAGAGGTTGAGCAGGTAACCATATGCCACAAGGCTAAATGCAGTGGCCTGGGTTCAACTCTGACTCGTGACCCTTTGCTGCGTGTCATCCCACACTCTCTCACTGCTTTCCTGTCTTCTCTCCACCTTGCTATCCAGTAAAGGTAAAGAGCCTCCAAAAATTAAATTGTTTACCTGGCTAATTTACTCAGTGAATGGTGGAGTTAACAGGGGTTAAAGTGGGTTGGAACAATTGAGTAGGGTGTTCTATTACCTTTGAATAATAAAGAAAAATATATATAACACTGAACAAATCAGAAAATAATGACACCCTAAGGTCCCATCCCCAGACTTAGCTCACATAACTCTTTTCTTCTCATCTCTGTCATATGTTCAGATGTCAATACACTCACATTTAGTATATAGCTAGCTGGAGTAACTGAGCTATTTTTTTCTGAAGTTTAAAACAGTGCTAAAAAAAGTCATGAAACACACAAGCTTTTTCAATGTACAGCTTTGTTTTCTGTCTTACCAGCTACCACTGCAGTAGCAAGGCTCTATTTCGCAGTTAAGTACATTTTTAACACTCATGTGTGATGATGAAGATTATGAAGGCTAAAGACTGTGCTGTGGTTCACTGTACACATATAGCAATTCTGCGGTCCATCCATCCATATTCTACCCCTTATTCAATTGAGGGTTGCGCTGGAGCCTATCCGAGTTGCCATAGGGCGAGAGGCGGGGTACACCGTGGACAGGTCACCAGTCTGTCGCAGGGCTAACAGAGAAACAGACAACCCTTCACACTCACAGCTAATGCATGTCTTTGGACTGTGGGAGGAAGCCAGAGTACCCGGAGAGAACCCACACAGACACAGGGAGAACATGCAAACTCCACACAGAAAGGCCCCAGCCTGATGGTGGATTCGAACTCAGGACCTTCTTGCTGCGAGGCAACAGTGCTAACCACCACGCCATAATAATAATAATAATAATCATCATCATCATCATCATCATCATCATCATCATCATTCATCCATCCATCCATCCATTAGAAAGAAGAAAAAGAAAAGCATTTCTTTTGGACATACCCTTAGAACCTTCCAGGTGGAGGTAACTCTCAACATTCTTTACAATGCATTAATTACAAACTGGTGAACCCCCTGGTTCTCGCTGTCCTTGGCTGCAGCATTTCATACGGTGATGTCATCCTACTACTCACTTTTATCCACAGTCCAATCAGGAAGTTGAGAGCAGCCGATTTGTTTAAGCTGAGAGCATCTGAAATCCATCAACTCCCATCTGTGGACAGCAGACAGCTTCTCCCCCAACATGCCAAGCTGAGTTTTAATAACCCAGTGCTGTGATGTCATCTCGACTTCGCCTGGTGTCAGCTTTCACCCCCTCCTCCTCCTCCTCCACCACCACCACCACACACAGAGGCACACACACACACACACAACGAGCTGAACAAAGTGTAGAGTGAACATTTATCGGTGTGACTTTTAAAGCAGCTGAATCTGTGGAGCCAGGATGGTACAAAGTGGGTAATTTTTAGAGTCCAGATAGAATATCCTATCCTTGATTGGAATATTCTCAGCACATTAAATCATTATTATTACTGCAGAATCTGAATGAGGTCTAGGATTACATTCACATCCAAAAGTAGCCCTGCTTTTACTGTCCTTTAAAACAGTGAGGGGCCATCCCATAAAACAACACGAAGTTCTCCAAGAACATTCAAATGTGTCAAATAGTTTAGTTTATGACGAAATTCCTATCAGATTCAGCTGTACTTTATGTTTAAAGAGAAAATGTTAGCATCCTAAAATGCTATATATTGCTTGACAGAGTTAACATGACAGCCCATTAGCCCTAGGCTAGTCTATACTACTTTGTATCTCAAGACTCAACTGTGAGTTAGTATAGCGTATAGTGTTCCCTCATTCCAACAAGAGAGATAGAAGTAACGCAGAATTAACAATAATAATAAAGTCTATTTGTATAGCACTCAAAACCAGCATTACAAAGTCCTTTACAAAAACACATAATACACAATCATATAGACAGGGGGAAAAGAAATTATATGAACTATAAAATTCAAACTCAAACTCGAATTATAGAAACAAATGTCATATCAATTTAAGACAGATCCAAGCTAACCTCAAGGGTAATGTCAAGAATAAAATGCAAAGTGATTCTATAGTTAAGAATAAAAAAATGAATAAAAAATAAAAATGTAAAAGTCAGAAAATTTACACATGATTTAAAAGAAGATACAGATGTATCGGAGCTGGAGTTCCTCTTCCTCTTTTCATTCCACAACCAAGGAGCCCTAACAGCAAATGCTGGTTGCCTGTTGTCTTTAAGCACTGGAAAAGCTAGCAACTGCCAACTGTTGAGCTGGGAATGGGCCATGAAAGGCCTGAAAAGTAACATGTAACATCTTAAAATCAGTAAAGCAAAAGGGAAGCCAGTGCAGACTCATTAAAACTAGTGTAATATGTTTACTTTTCTTGGCTCTAGTAAGAAGTCTTGCATTTTGAAGAGGTTGAAGAATTGATTGATTTCTGATTGATACCTATTAAAAGACCATTGCAATAATCTAACCAAATGGAAATAAAAGCATTAATGATTGTCTGAGTAAACCTCAGTATTGATTGTATCCTATCAGTATTCTAGCAGTCTAGTCCTAGTCCTAGCAGGACAGTACAACCCTGTTTATATAGTTTTCAAAAGTGAGATTGGTATCAAATAGCACACACAGGTTTCCGACAACTGATTAAACATGAACTGTCAAAGGACCAAGGGAAGACTGGATTATAGGATGCAGTTTGTCACAAACAATGAGAGGTATCTTGGTTTTATCTGAGTTTCTCAGTTCTGAAACATCCATTTATTAATATCACTTAGATAGTCTGAAAGATTTGAGAGTTTGTAGTGTCTGCGGTCTATAGAGATAAATTCAATGCTAGCATTGCTTTTCACCACTGGAGACAGTTCTTGGTGAATAAAGGAATGAATTTTGATGCTGAACTCTTCTATGCTGGAAAGCAACTTTATTACACTGTAAAGAAAATCTGTAACAGTACAATGTACCATTTTAAAATGAAATAATTTTCCATATTAATTTTTTGCAGATGTTTTTCTGTAATTTTTAACCATACATTGAATTTTACCATTTACCATTTACATAAACTTCGGTTAAAAACGGATAATGTTCAGATAAATTTGAATAGTTCTGTGCATGTAGGTCTTCCAGTCATCTACCAAACTGCAGCTATTTTAAGTGGTAACAAAACTGGTCATACTGATGTTGCTTTGACAAAATTAGTACAGCTACTTACATCACAAACTTGGATGAAAATCATAAAAAATGGTGTCAGTATATGGTTTTGCAACATACCATTATTTGTTACATAGTTATAGGCTTCTTATTCAGGCTTTTTGTAGTGTATCATTTTTAGTCACTGGTTAATTTAGATAACAAGACTATTTCGTTCGGGTTAGGAAAAGATCATAGTTTTTACAGAGGCATGTGTTAACAGCAAATCAGCACATGCCTGGATTAGTGAAGTTTAAAAAAAAATAATCACTTTGCAGAGTAAATGAAGCTATCTGGGAGCAGACTATACCCTGGGGTGACAGCATGCTGCTCTACTGTTATCATTGGGCTGTGGGAAGTTTTTGGCGGCAGGATTGCAGATGAATCAGAGTTGCAGCTTCTGGCTTTAACTTTGGCATGCAGAAGGGTGACGAAGCACAGTGGGCAATATGTTTACAATCTTACATTACAGCACAACAGCTGTATGTGAACCTTTTTGAGGGAAGCAAGAAAAAAGTTTTTTTTTAAATTATTTACCACAAGACCACCCTAGTGGCTGCACTGCCATGAAACTTATTACAAAAACTATATTGTAATTTCCAGCCCAACCTCATGGTGGCACTGTTGTCTCATTGTTCCAGTGCCTAAACCAAGACAGAATGATATAGAAATGTGTCTGCTTGGCTTATTGCCACAGTAACATACTAGTGCTGCAGGTAGTTACAGGTTTAGTTCAGTATTTTGATCACAGCAGCACGTAATAACGGTGCTGCCATAACCACAAGCAAATGAATGTAATTACTGTGTTCATTAATTTTGGTGATAGGTGTCACTCTATGAGAAATTATAGGCCTGTGCAGGTCGGCGCAGATACAGGTCGGCGTTAAGGACGGGCCTTGGGGGTCCAGACCTATCCAAAAAGGTCACTGTGGCCCCTCAGCTGAATTCTACTGATACACTTCCACAGCTATGTTGAATGATGTCAGCCATTTGGTCATGAAAAACACCCACACCCAAGTCACTGATAGGTTATTGCAGCTCAAGCTCAAGTTAATTATTCGTTTAACCGTAGTTTTGTGCTTCTGCAATAATCATGTAACCAGCATTAGTGAGGAGGACACTGACTTTGGAGCAGGCCTATGCAGGTCAGACTTTAGGAAGTACCCCTCCTGTTTCTTAACCATTAAAAAGAGGTCATTCATCAGCTGGTGCAGCTACATTATATGAACAAAAACATCAGGCCACAGCTGTTAATCTTTGAATTCAGGTGTTTTCAGTCTGAATCCCACAGGGGTATAAAATCCGGCACCTAGCAATGCAGTCTGCCTCTGACGGAATGGGTAGTTCTAAAGAGCTCACTGGTACTGTAATAGGATATGACTGTTGCAGCAAGTCAGTTTGTTAAATTTCTTCCCTCCTAGTTATTCCACGATCAGCTATAAGAGGTATTATTGCAAAGTGGAAGCATTTAGGAACCACAGCAACTCAGCCAGATCATGCCAAGTAACAGCGCGGGGTTGCCGAGCGCTGAGGCGCATAGTGCGTAAAAGTCTCCAATGCTCTGCTGATTCAGTAACTGCAGAGCTCCAAACCTCCACTGGCATTAACATCAGCACAAGAACTGTGCATCAGGAACTACAGGGCATGGGTTTCCATGGCTGAGCAACTCCTCCTAATGTTCAATAAACATTATTTTCCTCTGACTACATTGCTGTAGTACCTCTTTTCCCCCTCTTTCTAAAATTGTCTCTCAGCTCCTAACTCATTAAGGCCTCATTTCAGTCTGCTTGGACTGGTCAGCTGGCGATACAAAAAAAAAGGTGTTATTTGTGTACCACAATTCTGAGTATAGGTGCAGCCCTCTAACAAATGTCAACTAACAAACCTCAGAGTTTAACCCTACAGGTTTGAACCAGAACTGGACCCAGATCAATAACAGACTCATGTAGACGTTTCTCTTATACAGTGAACAGAGTTTTCATGCAGTAACATTACCATTTCCAAACTTACTGGCACTGAGACCATTTATTCTCCTGCTAAGGGGTTCCTTGAGGGCAAAGCTCAGGATTCGGAGGAGCTATGTTTTTATTGCTGTTTATCTGTCTGTGAGCAATGTTATGCAAACACTACCAAGCTGAATTTCATTAAAACTGGTGGAGATGTGTAGGGAGAGAAAGGCCCCACAGAATTTTGGTACAGAGCTGGATCACTTTCTTACTCCAAAGCTAAAAAAAACTACTGACCGTTAGGCTGTCAGTTGTTGCTTCAGCTATTTGGAATGATTAAACTTGACCTGTAGTCCGTGCAAACCTGCTGGTGCCTTTTGGAGCATTTCTAATTTAATTGTCTGACAAATATTATGGCCTGCTATACAATTAATTGTGCTAGCAGCCTATCCAGGAAGTCTGTGCTCCAGGTTTGATGAGTGAAATTATATTATTGTATTGTATTATTTTTATGTTACTTATTTGTGTGTTGCCCCCAGACAGTTTACAGATGTAGCTGGCTAACCAAAGTACCAGCGTTAGCCTTAGCACTCCCCTCTGTCATCCAAATATGGTGACTTCTGGCACCAAAAAAACCACAATGGCTAAAATGCTAAAGGCAAGTCCACAATCCAATGGGTGACATGGTGGACCATCTATGGGGAACTCTGACAAAAAAGTCAGCCAAGTAAATTTTAAGGTTTCCACAATTTCTGATTATTCTTCAGCATCACATTTTTTACAGAGCTCTTGTGTGTAGGTGTGCAGTGAGAGGTAATGGTAACATTAACTCTCTGTATCCCATAATGGCTGCGGCCGGCCACTCTATGTTTCCCTGTAATGGCAAATTTCTACTACTGTTTGTGTACAAAAACATTTTTGTACACACTATATTTTAATGTATTTGAATAATATCAACACTTAACAATGAATCATAAATTTAAAAAACTGATATGTGTCAATTAAATTGCAGTATTTTACATTTTTATCACTGAGCCACCTAAAACGATCTGGTTGGAGTTCATCTGTAGTAAGTGTAACCTGTCAGTCCACTGTTTACGTCAGCTGTCAACAAGCTGTCTGTGCAGCATCCATGTCTATTTACTCTGGAGGAGACTGTAAAACTTTGTGAAAGAAGTCTGATACAGGTCGATGAGTCAGTGAAGCTCACTTCTGACCAGTGACAGTGATACTGAGATGAGTTGTTTTCTTTGAAGTGGATCTAACATTGACAGCCTTGGGCAATTAGCAAATAAACCTTCATGCAATGTGAGAATGTAATCAAACTGTTTATCAGAGGAAGGTATGATTCTTAGGACACTTGAGGCTAACTTTAGCTGGCATAACGTTAGCTTATAACCAGCTGTTGTTGTTATAGCCGGCTAGTTGTCAGGTGTCCAGCTAAGGAAGGTGTCATGGTTAGGTGTAATAGATAAGGTGAGGACCCAAATGCAGACTTCTAAGATGGCAGATATACACTTAAGTAGACAAAGAACTGAAAGTGAACTGTAACTAAATACTAAGCATGAGGGAAATCAGGGAAACAGGACACAGCTGATACGAACCACAAGACGAGACAAGGGAAGTAGAACTAAATACCAGGCACAAGAGACAACAGACTATCAATGTAAAACAGGAAGTGAGATAACTAAACGGGGAAACACAGATGCATGTATGAACTGACACAGGAGGGTGGAACACAGAGAACTAAACTTAAATACAACCAGGAATGGAAATATATAAGGAAAATATAAATAAAGCTAAGACCAGGAACTAAGGACTCGGGGATAAATACACTTAAGGAAAAATACATGAAACAAATATAAAGACTAAATAAATCCAGAACCAAAATAGAATACCTAAATAAACAGAGTTTTAAGTCCAAAACTCAAAACACCGGGTCAAACAACCCGGGACTATGACAGAAGGGTTGCATGTCTAATCTGCTGGCAGTAACTAACTGCAACAATATAGGGAATAAATAAGCATGTTTATGCACATTTTCTCATGTTAGAGCCCTGACATCAGTTCAGGAGATGAGGCTTCAGGTAAGGAGGAAGAAGATGAGGTGGAGATGAGGGAGGAGAGAGCAGTGGTGGGGGAGGCAGATGAAGAAGAGGAGGAGAAAAAGATGATGAAAATATAAATGCACAAATATTAAATGGTCATATATAGTTTGAAAGAGCTATTTGTGATCTTTAAATAAAATCTATATCTGACATTTTTTTTTTTTTTTTTTTTAGTTATATTTAGGTATTTAGAATGTTTATCAGATTTCTCCTTCTCAGAGTTCTCAGGAATCTGGAACATTCTAATAGAATTCTTTTGGGCTGTAGAGGGTTAACAATGCAACAAGCTAACAGTAACACTCAAATTAAAAACTGTGAAAAATGACTGTCACAACTGCCAAGGCATATTTTTACTGTACTTCAACTAAGAAATATGTTATAGGCTACCATGATTACTTAAGAGAATGTTTGTCAACTGTTGGACTCTTGTTACCTGTACTATATGTCATAGATAACTGCTATTTACAGAAATACTTACATCATAATTTATTTGTCCTTTCCTTAAAAATTCCCCCCTTAGCAGAACAAGGGGGTAACATTTGGGTAAGTAGCCTACCTGTAGGAGCTTGTAATTATTTTAAACACATGCAACAAAATCACGCCATAAATTTGAACCAATTAAACACTAAATACTAGGAAATTACGTAACTTGTGGGCTGCATTTGTAATGCAACCCAGTAGTAATCCACTGTATTTTCAGTTCCTCCAATCCCGGAAAGGATGAAGACTCTAGTTGGCTCTTGTAGCCAGCAAGAGACCATTTGGTGTGCTTTCCTTGATGCTAGGGCATTTTAGAGTTTGGCCTGAGTCTAAGTCTTAAGGGAAGGCAAACCCAAACAGTATGTGGACACTTTGTGTTAACTAACTATGCCAGGTTGAAATAAACTAGAATTATCATATTGTCTCATGCAACTATTACAGAATCGTGTTATACCATTGCATTTATAAAGAGATATCATTCATTCAATTTTCTATATTCTGTGGTGTAAAACCTCTAGAAGATCATATCAAAGCTCTAGTCTATAATGGTTTATGACATAAAGATGCTAATAAACATAAACCATAGAGCACATGTCCCACTTTTAAAGCTTTGAGAATGTTTGTTGCTGGCAAAAGAAGCCTGCCACTGGAACAGTATTTACATAAATCCTTCTTTTCATATTTGTCAGGAGGATGAAGCACAGTGGCTGCATACTGCGCTGCAGTCATTGTGCAAGTCTTTTCTCTGTGGTTTGACTGTACAGGACGCACCAGTGAGTGTGTAACACATCTCAACCACATGGGGCGTTTCCTTCCTTCCTCATTTGCATCAACAACTCAACACGGAGCAACCCTGTCATGTGTGCGAGGAAAAAGGCGGGAAAATCCTGCAACCGTCAAACCTGAACTGAAGTCATCAACTCACCTCAAAAATACTCTCACTTCCTTGCTATGACTCTCACTTCTTCTGTAATGAATAAGAGTCAGAATCTTAACAAAAGACAAAAGGCTCTGTCTGTAAATCGACCTCAATGTAAATACATAAAAGGTTAGGCTTTCAGATAAAAATCAGGATTATGTTTTGAGGGCTCATTATTTATTCCCCCTAAAATAAATGTTACATGTCTTACAGTAACAAAGAAATCCTGAAAAACAAGTCAAGTTTAGCATCAGTGTTTTCTACTTCAGGCAACATGAAAATTGCACCATCACCTGCATACAAAGTGATTCAAGGTTACTTGCAGAGCAGTCTGCAGCAATGCTCTACTCCAGAAAACCTTGAGGTATCTTTTATAAACACAAATGAAAAAACAGAACAGTGGATACACTCCTAACATCATATATTATGGATACAGGATATATTAGGACAAGAACAACCTTGATCCAACAAACTTCTTTCAGTAACAACCTCCAGGTTGCCACCTGATACCAGACCTAAAAATCTTTAAATTTTTTATTCTCACAAATGACGTCTATCGAATGCCTTGAGGGAATTTTTAAAAATTTTCCCCAAATCCATTGGATGTCATCCAATTCACCCCAATGCTCAGAGAAATTGTAAAAGGTCCAAGAGCTACATCTCTACAGGCCTGAATTAGCTTGTTAAATGCTAAAGTTCATGATAAGTATGGCTTGTTTGGAAGGGCTGCCAGGAGAAAGCCTCTTCTCTCTAAAAAAACATGTCAGCATGGGCTTAGGTTTGCATAGAGTCCTCTGAAAACTTTGTTTTTCAAATGGAAAATATGAACCGATGTCTTTACTATTCTTGTGAATGGGTTATTTGTGGAACACCTGAGTGGCTTTTATTACATCTGAATTCATTAGAAATTGGTGGTTAAAGGTCAGGGTCACGGTTACCTCACAAAATACATATTTGACCATAAATCAAGAATTAATTTGATAAGTCACACAAATGTCTAATAGGATTAAATTAGGTCAAAGGTCATTTTCACTTTGACATCATAATATTCACTTTTGGAGTTGTTGGACACAAATGCTCACAGCAAAAAGTCCAAAAAGCATGGCTTTTGGAAATACATAACGGTAACTATCCAACCTTTAAAGTACATGTAGTTCAGAAACAATGGCAACCCAAATTCAAAACATTCCAGCTACCTGCTGTTTAAAACCATTACCTCGCTTTACATCTATTTATAAAACAAGATTTTAAAATAACACAATTCTCTTCCACACTATTAGTCTCTTTAAAAATGTATGTTTAACTAACACAAATTAACACATCATTTCAGTATGTGCCACAGAAAAGTTTGCCGTGCTTCTATCTGTAGGCACTAACTTGATAATGTCCATGGGCCAGTTTTCATTGTGAGAAAATTTCCAGGAACCAGCGGCGGCTGTGGCTCAGGAGGTAGAGCGAGTCGTCTACTAATCGGAAGGTCAGTGGTTCGATTCCTGGCTCCCCTAGTCTGCATGCCAAAGTATCCTTGGGCAAGATACTGAACCCCACGCTGCCCCCGATGCATTCATCGGAGTGTGAGTGTGTGTGTGTGAATGTTAGTAAGCACTTAAGTGTAGATAAAAGTGCTGTATGAATGTATGTGTGACTGGGTGAATGTGGCCTGTAGTGTAAAGCGCTTTGAGTACACAGAAACTGAGTAGAAAAGCGCTATATAAGTACCAGTCCATTTACCATTTACCATTTTTGAGAACTTTACCAACATTTCCAGCAAATGAACCCAAGATTACATTTAGTTCCTCTGCCACAGTTTCTGTCTCTCTGGGGTTAGTGCTTTCTGATTGGTGGTTCAGGAGTGTTAAATGCAAACAGTTAACAACACACTACTGTTTATTATTTTTATTACTATTAAAACAAAGGCCAGGCATTTTTTTCTTTTTAATGTGTATCATCTGAACTGAAGACAAAGTCAGATATTGTCAGCTTCCAGATAAGTTTAATGAGCTTTTCACATGGGAAGTGACACTGGCTTGCATTCAATTTATTTTCACTGAAAAGCTGGCATGCAGGACCTAGGCAGACTTTTTTGAGTGGAAATACATGAACCAGGCTTCAGGTCCGGCACAGTTTTCTGCATCTCAGAACCGAGCAAGCAACCTGTATTTAATTTAACTCATATCTGCTTTTGTAATGAATTTGTTAATACATACATACATACATACACATACAATCAAGTCTGATAATGTGTTCTTTTCTAAAACCATTTTGAAAATTTTCAATTCACTGTAGTAATATTATTGTATCAAATTGAACCACCATCCCTAATTGTCCCTGTCAAAACATTAATTAATTAATTAATTTAAAAAAAGTAACAATCTAAACTAATACTAATACCAACTTGTGGTTTCACAGTTGCATTTACAAATGTTAATAAGGACACACAAAGTTCTTGATTTGTCAGGTTTTTTTTAAGACATTAGTAAAATTTCTTCAGAAGGTACTCACAAATGCTTCTACAATCCATCACGTTTTCCACTTTAAATTTTAATAAGCAATTTATACATTTATTCTAGTCCCTGATATCCAGCAGCTCTTTTTCCAGAAGAGGTCAAACAGCCAATTTTATAGTCTTTCTAATACAATAAAGAGCTAACCTTACAAGCAAAGTGTTGCAAAGATGAAAGATTTTCTACAATTTGGCAACACAAACATTGTTGTTATTAATGGCTGATTACTGATAACCTATGAGTTAATGATTGACATGTACCCTAGGTCATGTTATCTGGAAGCATGTATGAACCAAAGTGACTATGATGTCCATCTTCTGGATGCCAGTGACCTTTGATCTGCGTTTAGATGAACATTTTCTGCCATTAGCACTCCGAGGGACTCACCCTAACCTCATGGTGACCCTTCCAGCAGGTAATCCTGGCTGGCTTATGGAGGATAATGCTGAGTGAAGATACTGGTGGGGCTAATCCGTCCTGACGTGGAGCAGCAGCAGGTCAGTCAGATCCCAGACCTCAGACCGTCTGACAGGTCCGACAGAGGATTTACAATTAAAACACTCTTTGTAATGGTTCACACATGCTGCATTGCTGGCTACAATTTCTCTGGTCATATAGTACTTTTTTGTTGTTATAAATATTAGGGTTTGATCACAGCAGCATTACATGTATAATCACCACAACTGGTGGTGGATTTGTTTTTTGAAGTTAAAGAAAGAAAAAAAAAAGATGTTTTGCTCTCTAATTTGGGAAAGTCTGACATTACATTTTCACTGTCCAGTTTAAAGCAACACTGCTTTACTGGATTATGCTGCACCATATTTAACAGCCCCTCATTATTTCACATATAAAATACGTTTCAAACGTGTTATGGTTTTGTCCCTTACCACTTTGACCAAAAAGGCACTGGGTACAAGTATTTAGTTACCTAATCACTGCATAAGAACTACTTTGTATAATCCAATCTATGCTAATTTAGTTATGCATAAAATATGCATAAATACTTAAAACTAGGCTATATTTAGATAGAACTGTACTGTGGTAATTGGTTACAAACCAGCTAGCATGGCAGGCAAGTTAATTTTTGTCTCATAATTAATTTAGGTTAGTTTTCTGTAACTTTGAGCAATCTGATTTCAAAGCCATGGGTTTTCAAATTTATCAGTGATTAGCAGTGATGGGTAATGTTACTTTTAAAATTAAATTTTTACATTACAAGAATTTTTCCATTAAAACGTAATTGTGACATTACAGAGTTACCTACTGACCAAAATAATTTTGCATTTAGATTGAGCATGTTGGTTATATTATCCAGAGAATGTGTAGCCTACTGTACATTTACCTCTGAGTTTGTTTTCACCTTGTTACACCTTATTGATATAGGCATCTCGTCCTGCATATAATCTGAAACAAACATATTAATTTCTCTCAGAGTGAAAGCTTTAGCCAAGCTAAAGCATTGATTAGCTTGCAGGTGCCTTTTAAAAAGGTAAAGTAGAGTTATTTAGCAGCTGACACTCATCTTTCACAATGTAAGCACTGTCTTTCTGCCATCTTACTAACTTATCTTAACATGCATTGACACATGCGTATAGTTACATACACTCTATGCAGCTGCAGACGTCACCTTGGACTGTGGGAAATAATAATATAATACATATTAATAATTTGAATGTATCATGGAGAAAAAGAAAAATAATGATGATAACAGTAATGAAAACAGTTGTGAGTTGCTACTTCTTAGGGCTAGAGCAGCACCATGTATAGTAGCTTACTGTGCCAATGTCTAAATGCAGACAATATACAGCTCTGGAAAAAATTAAGAGACCACTCCAAAATTATCAGTTTCTCTGATTTTACTATTTATAGGTATATGTTTGAGTAAAATGAACATTTTTGTTTTATTCTATAAACTACTGACAACATAACTCACACCAAAATTAAAAGAGGATTTAAAAAGCTATTAAAGAGTTTGTATATAAATATATATACATACTAAGAGGCAACAAGTAACAATGTAAAATTTTTCATACAAAAATAAAAATATGGCAAAACAATTGATAACAATGAATAAGGGATTAGTAGCTTCCATACTCTAGTAGAACATTTTTCTTTTTCATTGGATTTGTAATATATCCTATTAAATATGAATAAATGACAGCGCTACATTGTTGCATTTTCATACTTAGTGTGTGTCTATACAGCTCTGCCAAAAATTAAGAGATCACTCCAAAATAATTTCTCTGATTTTGCTATTTATAGGTATATGTTCGAGTAAAATGAACATTTTTGTTTTATTCTATAAACTACTGACAACATAACTCCCAAATTCCAAAGGGTCCAGTGTTTTCAGACCT